>UFQX01002002.1:0-18399 GCA_900497675.1 Arapaima gigas
TTTTTTTTTTTTTTTTTTTTTTTTTTTTTTTGCAGTTAACGTCACACACACAAAAACACTGACATTGAATAACACAACAGGCAGCATCGATTAAAGTTTTGTGGTTTTGGTAAAGGTGGCAGAGCTTTGTAATGAAGGAATATTTAAAGGACAGAGTGCTAAAAATAGGGAGCTCCATTACCTACTACAGTGTGCTCACATCCACATTACACAAATAACAGTCCGGAAAGTGACCCCTCTAAAAAGAGATGGCAGAACAGTAGTAACAGACACAACGATTAGCTCTACGAAGGAGAAAGACACATGCAGGACTGTTTCTGTAAGCAAGCCCCTCTTCCCCTCCCATACATCCATCTGGATTTTTTCAAAGGTGACTCTTATCTACCAGTGGGATATTTCAAATCACTTTGTTAAGACTCCTAATAAGCCTTGATATTAATACAAGCTTTCATTGTAATGAAAAAATCATAATCTCAGGCCTTTCAGAATGAAAACAGCTGAATTGCATTAATTTTGAAATATTCAAGACCTTTCATTTGCAAGTGAATTAAATAATATTACACCGTCATCGAATGTGATACAGTAATTTTACTTGACCATTGTATCCGTTTTGAAAGGCCAATGATTATTTGCGTACAGGTTCTACAACCACTAGACTGACACTTTTTTTCTGGGGCAGAAGCAATTTGAAGTTAAAATCTCAGCGATGCAGTATTTTCTTCTGATAACAGTAACCCTTGCAGTACCACACGCTGATATATGTTTTCTGCATGTGTTTGCCTACATTTACGTTAATAGTAAAACCATTAGGAGAATAAATTAGTTGTGTCTGAATTACATGGGTACTGAAAGGGTTACAGACGGATTCTGGAAAAAAATGACATCTTTTGACCCCGTTTTTTGAACAGATGGAGCACATAAAGGGAGGAAGCATAAAATATTCATGTGACATAAATCAAGAATCAGAACAATTGTTTTCTTCTGAATGAGATGTCCTTATAAAGCTGTGGTTTCTATTAAATCAACCGCAAGGATTATAATTAATGATGTCGACGCACAAATTTATAATAATTTACATCCACTTAATGGCAGAATGTGCATGTTTGTAGTTTGCATGTGTTGAAAAACATTAAGTTACCTCATCGCATTATACAAACCATATGGCATAAGTGAAGATACATCAGGGTAGGTGGGATACTATAACAACATTGGACATATTGTTATACTATTCCACCCACCTTAATGGGGATCCTTTGGGCGTGGCGATGCCATATCCTTTGGAGTCCAGGTTCCCGCCCACCTTCATGGTGTCGCAGGGCTTGCGCTGCTCGATGTACTCGTTCATGGTGGACTCCAGTAGATAGGCGTACTTGCCCTTGGACTTGCGCACCCTTTGCACACCCTCCGACGTCTTCTTCACAAACACGGAGGGGTCAGCGTTCTTCATGTACGTCCACATCTTATCAAAGAGCGCAATCTTGGATCGCTGAGAGGAGTGGGGAGAAGGTGTCAAAAGCCCTCGCAAATATCGTGTCGAATGTCGAAGCAAAAAAACTTTAACTTTTGTCATAATATTAGTCTTTGAAGACTCTCTCGGCATCACTGCAATGTCCTAATTTGTCTTGAAATAAATGGGCGGGAATTCATACCGCAGTCTTGTTATTCACAGGTTATCTCAACTTTGTGCCGTATCTACTCACAGTACATTTGCTGAGATTTATTTGATCAATTTACATACATTAAATTTGCTGAGACTGATCTGTGTGTGTGTGTGTGGGTGTGTGTGTGTGTACTATCTTGTTCAATATTACTGTGTAAGGCCTGCATCTATGTCACAACTCAAGTAAGTCACCCCCTCCACTCCTAAATACCTAATGGGTTTTGATTTTTTCTTGTTATGTTTCATGAGGCCATGTGGTGCAGCCCCATTCAGCCCCTCTGGTCTCATTGATTTTACAACTCAGCTGTTTGCTTAAATGTGCGTGGAGGATGGCGTTATTTTCAGAACAGAGCTACATTGAACACATCAGGGACATGTGAGGAACACGACAAATGTATGCAGCGTGCTGACATCTGAAATGATTGTGGGCTTTTAATTTTTGAGCCATTTAAAGCAAACAGTCCATCTACAGGGAACACACTGTGCTAAAGCAGCAATGTATTAAACAGTATCGATCTGAAGAATGCAGTGTAATTTACATGTGTGCGGTTCCCACGAAGAACTTAGCTTATGTTTGCTTCATTTAGTGAAATTCTATAATTATTTACTTATAGTTAAAATTACTGCTAAATTCAGAATATAGGATTATAGAGTATTTCACTTATAGCCACTCAATGACTTTTTTGTGTTGTTTTAAAAATACATTTGGAACATGAGTGCCTAGTCAACCAAAGACAAATATGTCCTGGAGTTATCTACACGCAAACAAGCACCACCCAAAAGTAAATAATGAATAATAAACAAAAATATAAAATACATAAATTTGTGTTAACCTTTGTATGAAAGAGCACAATTGACATTACCAAATACATACCACAAAGTATAAAATAAGAGACACAGTAATATGCAAAATAAGGTAAACTGTATATTAAAGTACATATGGAGTTTGCCTGCGCTGCCATAAAATATACATCACACATTATAAGTACCTTATATATATAGTTGTTAGCCAAGGCATCAAATGCTACACTTGCCTACCTACTAACATGAGAGTGACCAGAACAAAGAGAGCGATGCCGACTCGGACGTCACCCAGACTAACATGGTCTGTGTCAAATGTTGGGGAACCAGGAAAAGTGCGATGGTAAGTGAGCTACTGGAATGAATCGCTGATGTATAGCGCTGACAGCACAAAGAGAAGATAACATGAATTTGATGGAATGGAACTACAACAGCAAACAGGGGCTACATGAAATGAAAGAGGGAATTATGTGTAAAGAAGAGCACCAGGTTCTGACACGATCCATGCCTACTGGCTAAACAAACCTACAGCTCTCCATACCCACCTACATACACAAATTAACCACTGCTAACAACAGGCTCCCACCCTGACTGGCCTGGGATCTGTAACCCGTATTTGACCCAAGGAAGGATAATACTGGTCCTGAAAGACCCTACTAAGGGACAAGCACCATCCAATTGAACAATGTGAAAAATGGAAGCTGCTGTCAAGCATCATAGCCAGTAAGGTGAATGTAAGTAAGTATATGACCCCTCTCAGAAAGGGGCTGGAAACATCACCAGAGGCTCGAATGAGCAGTTACTGGTAGGCAGAGCTGTCCACCAAGAATCCAAGACCAGTCAGACCAACTTGAGTGTTTTCTGGATTGATTACAAGAAGGTACACGACTCGATGCCACACGAATAGATACTGGAATGCTTGGCTCTGTACAAGGTCAATAAGATGCTAGTAACCTTCCTCAAGAACTCAGTGGAGCACTGGGGGAAAACATTAAAAACCAACTCAAAGACAACTGTTCAGGTGACTGCAAAGTGTGGTACACACCACGGAGAAGCATTACCCGCACCACTGTTCTGTGCAGCCCTGAACCCCCTCAGCTATACTAAGAGTTGCTGCAGATACAGGTTCAAGAACAGAGCTACCATCAGCCACTTCTTATACATGGATGACATGCTGTACGCCAAGTCTGAACGAGGTATTGATTCCGTGGTCCGCCTGACCAGGATCTAGGGTGAGGATATTGGGATGTTATCCAGTGTAGGGAAGTGTGATAGTAAAAAGAGGGAAATTAATAAAGACAGAGGGAGTTGAACCACTACAAGGTCACATAACAGGGTTGCAGGAAAACTACAAATACCTGGGAATCCTCCAATCACATGGGAACCGTGAGGAGGCGACTAGGGAACAGCAACATGCAAATACCTCTACTGAAAGAACAGCTCCATCATATCTCAGAAATGACAACATTGGTCTCAGTCCAGAACAGCACATTCAAGGAACATCAAAAATACTGTACTGTACCCTCAAACTCCCAGGTAGGAGGCCTGAGTCTGGGGATCGTTGCCATCCAAAGGGGAAAACTGGGTGAATTTTATTTATATGTATATATAAATTTATATTTAATTCCTCTCTCATCTAGCACCCAGTCATTAAGATCACCAGCTCTGTGTATCTACGTGTGTGTGTGTGTGTGTGTGTGTGTGTGTGTGTGTGTGTGTGTATCATTATTAAGTTTACAGGTACTGAAAGTTAGTATACAGGACAGTGTGAAATTCTGACAATTTCATTCACAAGAAAATGCAATTGTACCAATATGAATGATGTTTAACTTTAACTCACTCACCCAGAGTCAGAATGCACTGCAAGTTTAAATGTAACCTGGGTAAATATCACTGGCATGCTGATAAATGTCAGAAATAGTTTTCATTTTAAAGCTTTTTGACAACCTAGACTTCTTCCTTCAGTATTCAAAGCCTTAAAGCTTCAAAGCTCTTTGCATTTTTACTTTTTCAGTTCCAAGGCACTGGATGCTGTGATCTGAGCTACTCTGGATGTTCATCAACAGCAGATGAACAAAAAATGAACAAAAAAGTCACAGTTAAATAAGCATGACCCACAGGGCTCTTGTTTCCCTCCACAAACCCGAAATAGTGAGCAAACAAGTACTGAGGGATGTGACAGAGAACTTCTGAATCACCAACAAACTAAGACCCTTACCATACCATCCATACCATATGTACCTACAACTACATTCTCTTGATAATTATATAAATGTGCCTTTCTGAACAGCTCACTGCAGACCTTCTCATTTGACTACTAAGGTCATGACATACACTTCTAAAGGGAAAAGTTATCAAACACAAAGAGGTAAGTGCCAGTTCTCCCTCATGGGCACGGTGGCATACATATTGGCTGATATCAGCCATCAATAGCCATTAATAGCCATTAATGGTCATTAATAATTAAATTCATTAATATTTTGAATTTCTGCAATCAAAAAAATATACTCAGAGACAATGATGATGTTCACAATATGCATTTCTCTAATAAAGGGCCACAAACAGTAGGAATCAGCTTGTTAACCGACTCGCGTCGTAACTCAGTACACCCTGGGCAGTGAAATGTGGCTTTGAAGGTTATTATGAATACTGGCCATGTACTACAGCCATCTTCTGCTGATAGAGCAATTCAGCCAGAAATATAGTCTGCCAGGTCAGAAAGGAGAACTGGAAGCTTTTGAGAAGTGCTGCGATGCAAGAAAAAGGCCCAGCACTTGCTAATAATAACATGCAAGGCTTACACTAAGGAAACCATAGCCCTGTATAAAAGATATCCAAAGTAGGTCTCAAAAGAAAGGATGTTACCATTATTATCATAGTCATGATCATTATCTTCGTCATCATTGCAGCTTTTGCAAAAAATCGTGGATGTGTCAGTTGAAACCATTGTGCTCTTACTTGTCACAGTATCAGAAAAGAACCTTGACCAACAGTAATCAAAACATGCAAGAAAATGCGTCTTACCCTGAAGAATTCTTTTGTTGAACCTGAGTCCAGAGTTCCGTAAGCAATCTCTGTTTGCTTAGCTAGGTCTTCTGCGCTTTCAATGGGGGACACCATCCTCTCGACAGTCAGGAAGGCAGCTAAGTTAGCCGTGTAGGATGATATAATGATCAGGGTAAAGAACCACCATACCCCGCCAACAATGCGCCCAGACAGGGACCTATTGGCAGATGTGAAAGGAGCCCATGGAAACGGAGCAGAAGCCAGAAGGTTAGCAGACGGATTCTTTGGTGTGGAAAGAAGGATAACAGTTAGCCATACAGAAACTGAATCTTAAAACTGAGTCAGTTTCCTCCAGTAGCGACCCCTCTAGTTCCACTTCGTATCATTGTTTCGAAAAACACAAGTTTGATCTTGTGAAACTCCATGTCCTTGTATAAATCATGAATTTGATCAAGACAGAAGACGCTGTGTTTCAAAGATGTAAGAATACTAAGAATCACTTAAGGTGAGGGGGCTTCACGTTATAATAAGATAAATTCACCACTATTATAAAATGTACAGTAGTGTCACAGCTACAGTACCTTTAAAAGACTGAAATAAATAATTTAATAGCATGGATGGTTCATAATATTTCGAACCTGAGTGTGTAACGGTAAAATGGTGCACGGTAAAGTTGGAAAGAGGAGTCATTTGCTGTCTTTATGTTATTACCTCTACCACTAGTTCATTTAACACTCAGAACTGACTCATCTCTGCTTATATTAGTGTGTGGGTGCTTAATACCATCGTAAAAGATCATGTAAAGATGGCTTCTGATCAATATGACTATAATGTTATGAGATGCGACAACAAAGAAACTCTGAGAAGAGGTTTTAAATGATGAAGATCTCAGGCTGAAAGTGTGGCTCACTGGTTGTCTGATCGCTCCTTCTCTTTTTTCGACGGCTGCGAGAAAACGGCATGTTTATCTATAGTTTGAGGGCAACATCTGGAGAAACACAGCTGGCATAAACAAACAAATCTGCCTTAAGTAGAACTAAGCAAAGCATTATTAATACTCAAATTAGGATTAGGTGAATAAATCAGTGCCGAAAAATACCGTTTTGCTAAAATTCTTAACAGGTTGCGCATTTGGTGTGTATAAGAGAAATGTGGATTTACTCAAAGTCCAAACTACAGATANGGAACTAAGCAAAGCATTATTAATACTCAAATTAGGATTAGGTGAATAAATCAGTGCCGAAAAATACCGTTTTACTAAAATTCTTAACAGGTTGCGCATTTGGTGTGTATAAGAGAAATGTGGATTTACTCAAAGTCCAAACTACAGATAACACACAGAAAAATTGGAAAGTTATGCTTTGGGCCCACAAACACTGTGCATTTTTGATAAAATAACAAGTAATTGGTTGGGTGAAGCTGGGTTCTTGGAAGAATGTCCATGTTTCCAGACACTCAGAAACCCTATCAAGACAGCAACCATACTTCTACATCAAGGCCATGTGGGGAGGAGGAGGGCTATTTCCTTTAGGTAGCTCAGGGAAACAGGGTATTCAAGCTTAGAAGGAAGACTATTTAGAATGTAAGAAAAGGGAAGCTATTGTCAGCCCATATAACACCTATGCACACCCATGCAATATGGGTGTATGCAGCAAAAACACGGTACCCCTCCAAGAGGACAGGAAAGGAGAGCAACTTCATGCATTTTACGGCCTCGACATGGTGTATATACGTTCACGGAAGGAATGCCCGATCAAAGTGAAACGCCACCTTTAATCGTGCATTTCTTGTCCTACTTCTGTTCCTTGCTATAAGCAGGGGAAATTTTTATGCAAAAATCAAGCTCTAAGGGAACAGAGACAGGCATCCATACAGGGGGTATGTGCCTGGGATGGACTTTCAGGGGGTAAACATATATGCACCATAGCGTCGCTCGCAGACCTTAAATGCACAAAGTCGAAGTGCGTCGACAGACCAACCTTGGCGAAATATCGCATCCTTGCTGCATAAAGGCACCAAGAGAAAACCAGAGACTATTAAATATCCCAAACTCGTTGGTCGACTCGCTAGTCTGTATCTGTCCGTCTTCGTATTCCTCGGTGTGCCACTCGTAGGGGCTGAAGCGGCTGACTAGGAAGAGAACCACACTGACCCCGATGTAAGCAAACACGATGCACATCCAGATCTCGTACGCCAGGGGGTCTAGGAAGGAGAACACCCCCGGCTTGGATTTCTGAGGCTTCTTGATCATTATGGAGATCCCCAAGCTCATGAAAGGCTTTGAAAAGTCAATCACCTCCTCCCGCACCAGGGTGATTGTTAATGGAGCTATTGCTATGTCAGCTTTCTGTAACAGGGAGAAAAAAGGAAACGCTGCAGATCACAACCTCTCAAAAACAAGACATTCATACAGCCTACACTTTTTTCCCAAAGCAACTTGCAGTGCCAGGCTACTTCAGATGATTTACCCTGCATTGTGTACAGCTGAGTGATTTACTGGAGCAAATCAGAAGTGTGTTTGAACCTGTATCTTCTGAGTCCTTAGGCAGTGGCTGTAACCACTGTGGTAGCTGCTGTTGGTCATGATGGTGTAAATATAACATTTACTTTATTTTTAGTAAGCCAGCTTGAGCTCTGCCGATACAGTCATTGCCCCAGTTCCTGCCACACACACTGAAGGACAGTAATGCACCTTTACGACGCCACTAATGTTGTTGCTATAGGTAAAGGTGAATAAAAATTGTACCGGTTTCTATTAAATGACCAGATTATTTGTTTTTGGCTAAAGGTTTGGTAACTATAGTATACAACATACTGCAGAGGCAGAAATGTTCAGTCAAAGCAGGACGACAGCACAGTACACACTGTTTTCATGCAGTCCTCTCAAACTGGCCAGCGCTCCAGCGTGTGACACGGAAAACAGAAACTAGTCAGTGATTTGACTCTCCTGCTGTACAGAGTCATTCGGAGAGAAAGAGATGTTGAAAACTGTGTGGTGACATCTTGGCAGCCCAGTTTCAAAGAGGATACAGCACATACAGAGGGCTCTCTTACAACTTTGACCTTGATTCCTCTACTTTGGGCTACTGCTGATCAGGAGACGTCCAAACACATGCTCTCTGGTTGTATGTGTTTAGACACTTGCTCCGGTGGCGATCATTCCCTCGGTCTGTGTGTCTTTCCATATCTTATGAGCAGTAATAGCTACGTGGAAGAATTGAGCTGTAATAGAGCCCTTTGTGTTTTTAAAAAAGCACTTAATGTAAGCAAAACACATGAACAAACTGGGCCAGTGGCACTGAGGAAGACATTATTAGTAGGGTGCAAAGTGTCAGTCAAACATGAGTATTTTACTGAAAAAGTACTTAAAAAATGATGACTAAAGTAATAATTAGTACCCACATTTTTTTTGTTTTTTTAAATACATCTTTGAACTTCCGTTAACTTTACGTTGCCGCGTCTTAAGTGAAATAAAATAACTTTAGTCGTGGGAGCTTGCTGGAGGGGGCCTGACCCCCACTTGCATATACAAGACAAAGTGCCGTAAGTGAAAGAGCTTCAGTCCTTAACCCTGGCAGGACGCGGGCAATGACTGTATGCTGAAAACAGTGCTCTTTGCTCTTTTCCTTAAGTTCTCACAAATTAAATGAATTTAGTTTTGCCAAACCATGAACTGAATTTGAAGAAACACCACAAGCATTGTATGTCAAAGTATGGATGACATGTAAATCACAAGCTGAGTCAGCTGGATTTCTTCCTTACACCATACACCAGCTCCCCGACCATTCCATTCCAGATTTTTGTGTCCGCATCCCTGGCTCCGTACTTCCCGTCTCCTACTATTTTGAGTTGGTACTTGAAGCCACAGTGTTTCGCTATCTCTGCAGCCAGGTCCACACAGTAGCCCTCATACCGTTCGTTGTCCACAAAGAGTTCAGCGTTCTTCTTGAGCATCACATAGGGAGCTTCCTGAGAACCATACAGGCATTCGCTGTTTGTAAGTGACGGGCATTTCTACAAATACTAAAGTCAATCAATTTACTTTATGTATAAATTTAAATGGAACAGCAATCATTAAATCTTGCTTGGGACCTTAGAGATTTTATTATGTAGCTCTCAAAAATCTTTATTTCGCTGTTATGGAGAAGGTCATATTTAGGGGCAATGTAGGTAGGGATCCCACTTAGCACCCAACCATGCACCCTGCCACCCATTCCAAAAAGTCTGGTTAAGCTCAGAAACTGTTTTTTTTTTTTTTTTTACCAGAATTGTGGTCACTATGACTGTCTTGTTATCCATTCCCATTGAGTCATTTCCTCCAGCTTCTGATTTTGTCACAACCATTTTGTCAACCTCATTCCAGTATCCAATCTGCAACGAGAAAGGCGCACGAATCAGCCCCGGCGGACTGCGTAAAGGTGCCTTCGAACGTCTGTACATCATGTAAGGAATAAATTAGTCAGAATGAGATGTCTCATTAGCGACAATTCATTTAAGGAGATGCTCTTTAGGGATAATATATTTTGAAAGACATGCAACGTTTACAATTCATTACTGCAAAAACAATTAGTATGTGTATTTTTACTTCTGAAAAATGTCTGGCATGAGAGCTCCCCGAAGAGTAACTGTACCTTTACTGGGCCATTATTTTTCAGCTCCATGACATTAACGGAGTAGTTGATCCTCCTGCCATTGACGTCAAACTGAATGTTGCCGGTTAGTCCAGCCACACGGACCTGAACGGTGCAAACAAACGGCAGCGGCAACAGAGAAATTCCATCGCGCGTTATTCCTACCTCGGTTTCCCCAGGAAATGGAGCAATAGAAGTCTTGCTATGTGAACCATGTGATTGTTTGTGTGTGTTGGGTTTGGTGTGCTTGGAAGAGCTCCAGATCGCCTACTCAACCCCCCCCCCCCCTCCACATGAGAGCAGATGGCCACGTTGCTCTCAAATGTCACTGTCTGACAAAAGACACAGGCATCGTTCAGCAGACTGGCACCTCCAGACCGTGAACAACATATGTTTTTTACCGTGCCGCTTCACCTGTTTCAGCGCCCGCTCTATTTCCACTCCCTGCACCCAAGGCACTGCAGGGTTGGCCAGGCAGTCGCCATTGTTGCCCCTCCTTGTGATGTCTATCTTCTGCTTGTGCAGGTACCGGAACGCCTCGGTCATCACCTGCACAGCGTCGTAGGTCAGTGCGGACGTGTACTGCGCAGCGGGAGGGTGAGAGACAGGACGGACCCAACACAGACAGCATAAGAGAGGTCATCTGAGTCATGGCACGCCTTCAGACCTTTAAATATTTAATGACGGATGAGAAGTGAGCTCAGCGTCGCACCCTAATCCGGCTGTCTGCTCCAGGGTACTCTTTCTCTTCCAAAGCCTCCCACCTCTGGTCAAACTTGGACACGAGGGGGTCGTCAAAGTCCACAAGTTGAAATCCCGACACGTTTGCGCCACCATACTGAATTTTAGATAAATCTCCATCTACAAAGCCCTGCATAATAAACAACAACAACAAAAAAAACAAGTTATAGATGTTAAGTTGTATGTGATTAAAAAAATAACAAAGTAGTCTCTTCACAAACTTATTTATGTCATTCTTGCACAATATTTAGAAACAGCTTTGTAACTGCAGAAGTGAAATACTTCTGGGGCATAAAAAAATGAAATTAGAATGTACCAGGTTAGCAATGATGTAATGATATCCTTTAACATGTTTTCCAATCGTGATAACCTGTAAAAGAAACATAGAACCCTGCATTATTTGTGAGATCTAAAACATATTTTAAAAACTTTCTGCAACATGGTGAGCTATCATGAAACAGCTGTGAGGTTCCAGCATCGCCCGCTGCACCACTGGGCCCCCATACAAAGTACTTCAAAAAACAGCATCCGATTAAAAAGCGTTTTTTCTTAAACTGTCTGCATGAATCTCTACCTGATCCATTATGTCTTTGACTTTGTCCTGCTCACAGTCCAGTATGACTCTCCTTTCCTTTTTGTTCTCAAGATCTTGGAAGAGAGACCTGTAGGCCTCGTCCTTCTTCTCGTCCTTCAGGTTGCCCACGTTGATGGCCGTCACCTGCCATTTTCTCTCAGCAGCTGTGTCCAGCACGACCTGCAGCGTGGACAGACCTGGACAGACATGCACCCTAAGTTTGACCACCTCAGCTATAATGTGAATCTTTTGTTAGTTGACAAATAAAGAAACTGTCCACCGGTGACGAAAACAATGATAATTGCTTTTTAGCAATAGAAAACAAAGCCACGTAGAAAAAAATGAAACATCTTTAGCTGTGTTCAATTTATGAAATGGATATTGATCAGCTGTAACCACACATAATAACTGCCGAAGGGGGATCAGTCAGTCACAGCTCAGTCACACACAGTTACACATTTGGGGCATTTTAGATGCAAGAGTCACCTGAAACACATGCTGTTTCTACATGTGACTGGAGGAACCTCAGGTTCTTGTAGATGTGATGCACATCCGTCCTTATGCCTTTACTTTTTTTCCCATTTTTTCACTCTCATCCTGCTGCACCTCTCTAGTCCAGTCAGATCAGGTGTGTCAGGGAGTCAATGTCTCCTTCAGGCTTGTAAATCCAACACACATATTAAATTCAAACCCATGTTGAACCCAAAGCCCAGGAGCTGTGAGGAAAACTACTAGTCACCGCACCAGCATGCTGCCTCGGTAGTTTATATTTTACACACACACACACACACACACACACACACACACACACACACACACACACACACACACACATAAATAAAAAGATAAAAATTTATTTGTTTATTTATTTATTTATTTATTTATTTAAAGGTAGTTATTCTTTGTCATGGAAAAACAAAGAGGAATAAATACATTTAGGNAAGATAAAAATTTATTTGTTTATTTATTTATTTATTTATTTAAAGGTAGTTATTCTTTGTCATGGAAAAACAAAGAGGAATAAATACATTTAGGTGAACTTTAAGAAACATTATGTGTTTTAATAATTATGTGTTTAAAATTGTATGGTTTAATATAATCAGAAGTAATCAATAGTTTTACTGACTTTTTTAAAAACCACTCTACCTGCAATATGCTAAATTCCTCTCAGAGGGAGATTCATTGATTTCTGAGAATCGGTATCGACTGCAAAGGAACCTCAAGCTAAAGTGTTTCTCACTTTACCTGTGCCTGAGTTATTCATTTGCCTGAGCAGCAAAATGATGCCGTCTTCTTTCCGTCCAGCTAAGGAGGATCTACTGCAAGGTGTAGGCAGGGACGGCATACACTGAGAGGCGCTGAGGTGACATCAAGCTTATAGAGATATTGACTCCCTGACCCATCTGACCTGACTGGACTAGAGAAGTGCAGCAGGATGAGATTCAAAAGGAGGAAAATGAATAAAGACAAATGGAGTTGAACTGCCACAAGATCACATAACAGATGTGCATCACAACTACAAGTACACGGGGTTCCTCCAATGAAATGGGAACCATGAAGCAGAAACTTGGAAGACCGCAACATCCAAATACTACCACAGAGTAAGACAGGTCCTAAAGAGCCAGCTGAATGGAAAGAACCAGACCAGAGACATCAACACATATCTCCTGCCAGTCATCAGATACCCAGCTGCCACAGAAAAACCTGACACCCAGAGACTGTACACCTTATGGAAGGGGCCTGGAAAGTGTGATGACTACTGTCCTAAATGAGACACAGAACATCCATAAGTGTATCCAAACAATGTTCCTAAAGATGAACTGCTGGGGGAATGTCTGAAGCAGACAGGAGATGTGGATTGTAATGAAACAAAGGA
This sequence comes from Arapaima gigas, assembly GCA_900497675.1. NCBI lineage: Eukaryota > Metazoa > Chordata > Actinopteri > Osteoglossiformes > Osteoglossidae > Arapaima > Arapaima gigas. The sequence goes on from UFQX01002002.1 coordinate 13,290, forward strand.
GGTGTTATTTCAGAACAAGCCTCTCATTAGAATGTACCACCAAAAGTTAGCAGAGGAGGGTGAGATGAGGAAATCTTACCAGTGGCTGGAAACGGCAGGACTGTAGGACAGTACAGAGGCACTGATCACGGCAACACAAGATCAAACCCTGAGCACCAGGTCAATCGAAACACAGGTGAACCATATTAAACACAAGCCCAGGTGCAGACTGTGCAAAGGTGCCCCTGAGATAATCCAGCACCCAGCATTGGGTTGCAAGATGCAGGCAGGGACAGCATATACTGACAGGTACAACCAAGTGGCAGGAATCATATACAGGAACATCTAGAAGGAATATTTACTTGGATGGTCCGAAGTCTAAATTGGAGGTACCACAGAGAGTGGCAAAGCAACAGAGACAAGATCCTATGGGACTTCCTCTTCCAGAAGGATAAACGGGTACTGGACAACCAACCAGATATAGTGGCAATAGACAAGGAGGAGAAAACAGCAGTGGTGATCGATGTGATGATTCCGAGTGATAGAAACATCAGGAACAAGGAATACGAGAAGCTGGAGAAATACTAGGCCTTGAAAGAAGACCTGGGGAGAATGTGGAAGGTGAAATCCAAGGTGAATGGTTCCATTGGTGATAGGAGCAATTTGGGCATGAATGGAGCAGCTCTAAAAGAGTGAGGAGTGGCTGCATCAGTTCCCAGGAATGACACCAGTCTCAGTCCAGAAGAGCACAATCCTGGGAACAACAAAAATACTGTCCCAGGCCTCTGCTAGGAGGCTAAAGTTTGAGGAAAATTACCACCCACAGGGGAAAACTGGGTGAGGACAGGATTTTAAGTATGTATATAAAAATGTGGTCTGATAAGTGCAAATAATAAAAAACCCAAGTTGGTTAATGTGATGACAAATAAGTAATTGTACTTGTAAAAACTGAATACACCATTTAAACACATTCTACGTTCAAAAAGGTATGAACCTCTGGGGGTAATGACTTCTACAAAAGGTGATTGGAGTCGGGTGTGACAGATGAGATGGGAGATGAGATGAGATCATCAATAAGATGAGATTGGAAGTGTGGATTGTAGAGGTGCCCTGCCCAGTAAAAGGTCACAAAAAGTCAGTTTAATGCTCATAAAAGAACTGTTTATGTGCAAGATGTCTTGATCAAAACAACTTTCAGAGGACCAGAGGAAGAATTGTAGAGATGCATGAAGCTGGAAAAGGCCACAAAAGCATTTCTAAACACCCACGTGTTCATCAGTCCACAGTAGGACAAACTATCTACAAATGGAGGAAATTCACTCCAATTGTTACTCTCCCTCAAAGTGGGGGTCCTGCAAATATCACACCAAGAACACAACATGCAATACTGGGCGGGGTGGAAAAGAGCCTAAGGGTAACAACAAAAGATCTGCAGAAATCTCTAGAACTTCTTAAGTCTCTGTTCACATGTCCACTCTAAGAAAAACACTGAACAAGAATGGTGTTCATGGAAGCACACGATGGAGGAAACCACTGCTCTCCAAACAAACATTGCTGCACATCTCAAGTTTGCAGAAGACCACCTGGATGTTCCACAACACTTCTAGGACAAAGTTCTGTGGAAAAGCTGTGAAATATGGTGCAGAGAGCATCATGGTTTTGGTCTCCTTTGCTGCCTCAGGGCCTGGACAACTTGCAATTGTCAAGGGAACAATGAATTCAAAGTTGTGTCAAGAAATTTTACAAGAGAATATCAGGGTAGCAGATCATCACCTGAAGCTTAATAGAAGTTGGATGATGCAACAAGATTATGATCCAAAGCATAAGCGTAAATCAACAACAGTATGGTTTAAAAAGAAGAAAATTTGCGTTTTGGGATGGCCAAGTCAGAGTCTGGCCCAAGAGGACTGTTCTTGCAAAGTATCCCAGAAATACTGATGAACTGAAACAGTTTTGTAGGGAGGAAGGGTCTAAAATTCCTCCTCACCATTGTGCAAGTCGATCGGCAGCTACAGAAACATTGGGTGGAGGTTATTCCTGCTGAAGGAGGTTCTACCAGTTATTTAATACGCGGGTTCATATACTTTTTCCAGCCTGGACTGTGTTCAACAAAGACAGAATGAAGAAGTACAATTGTTCATGCGTTGTTAGTTTAGGCAGCTTTTGTTTGAATATTATTATGACTTGGAGGAAGATCAGACCACATTTTATTATTTTTTTTGAGCGATTAATGTTAGGCTCACAAACTTTTTCCCGCAACTATATATTATAAGGCAAAATGACATAGTATGCTATAGCAGCAAGAGAGGGAATTGTTTTTTATTCGGACAATCTCTTGAAAGTAAACACTGCTGTGTGAGAAGGCTCCTTTCAGTGAGGTTCTGGCAGGATTTACGCCGCCAAACAGGAAAAAGCTCCAAAGGGCACGTTCTGTCTCATCCAATAAACACAACACACAGCACGGCTGACTTCCCTTCTGGAGCCAGAAGCCTGTGCTCACGAAGCCTGAGATTTGATGATAGTTGTAACCTGACAGGTCAACTCATATTTAGAAATAAGGTAAATATTAATATATTTATATTTAAAAAATAGTAGTGAAAGCGTTCATTATTCCACAGGATACGTAATCCCATGCTGTCCATGTCTGCTGTTAAGGTGTAGTAGAAAAATGGCATTAATAAAAATGCATTGCAAAGTATTTCTTTTCCCCAAAAGCGTTAGTTATATATTTTAAATGTGCTTTCCTGCCTCCTTTCTGCTGAGGAAAAACTATTTATAATTAAACTGCACAATAAATGGGAGCTAAGGACACAAGGAACTGTTACGTTTTCATGGAATTAATGAAAATAAACCTTCGCAAGACTTTAAATGGGGAAAAATGACACTGTAGTTTCCCTCACATTCTTGAGAGGATAACAAGGAAGAAAGAGCACACAGTGGTGGGATTCCAGTATAAATGAATGAATGAAAGAATGAAACCTTTTTGAATCCTGAAGAAAGCTGCGCTGGGCTAGAACAGCTTCCATAAGCAGTCATTATAAGGAAGAGTCACTTTTCACTCCCCGCTGGGCTGCTCTGTCACTCTACATCACACAGAACCAGACCACGAAAACCAAAAATAGCAATTTGTATGACAAAAAGACAAAACAAAGCAGAACTACTCAAGTTACGGATTTATGCCTTGCAGTGACAAATTTTTCCTCTCAATATTGTGTAGCATCAATGGATGAACGTCATAGAGATGCTAAACTCCATTCAGTTTTATGTCTATTTTATAGTCCCCAAGGGGCACCAAGATGTTTGCTCAGTTTAATTGAGTAAAATTCCACTCTGACATTAAAAAGGGTCCATTTTGATTTTCAAAGTGCACAAGTCCAATTCACAGTTAGTCTCAGAACTCCTGAAATATTCTAACACCCTTCCAGTAGTTGTAATAAAAGCAAAACCAGTAACAAGCACACAAACAGTGAACATATACATATTTATACACACATACAATATGCACAGCCTTACAGTGTTACTTGGAGCTTCATCCTTGTTCTGATACTACTGGGAAGTATCCATCACTTATGCATTTGCCATAATATTTAAAATGGTTATTTTAATAAAATGGAAAGTACCAAGCCATACATCATGTATGCAGAAGGGATTAGAGGTAATAAAAGAAGCACTAATGTTAAGCAGGTGTAAGATGTAAACAAGACATGATTTAAAGTTCAGCTGAGCAGTATCTGTTATCCTGCACCCCCACGTTACTAAGCGTGCAAAGTGTTACTTCAATTAATTTCGCTGCGTTTCAATTAGATTTTCATCATATTAAATTTTCCGGAGTAAAACTTTCCGTTCTACCTATGAACAAATTAATGAGGAAGTTGTCATGTCATATATTCTGTAATAAAAAGGAGGCTTCTATAATTCCATCTGAGCAAACTACGGAGCCAGTGGCTGAGCTGGAATATGAAAAGAAAAATCGAGGAGTTCTTTGGAACCCTAAAGTGTGGCTGCCACTCTCACTTAGAGAATGAATTTATCAGATTTTCACAGGCTTCAATAAGATGGGCAATGTTTACTGTAGCAATTGTTGTTCAAAGGTAGAACATGAGGTGGAGTTCAGACATGGGGCCTCCAAGTCCAAGTCCAGAGATGGTAGCTCTAACCACTGTGCTACAGACCACTCCGGTGTCACACCTCCTCTCTAGGTATCTACTTCAACCTCCAGCAAAAGAACAAACGAACCTTTTGAATACCTGCCTTCTGTTTTCAGATGGGATGAACCACTTTACAAAACATGGTGGTCTCACAGTAACTCAGATCTGAACAAAGTAAACATTGACCTCAATATAACAAGGAATCAAGTTGTATATCAAGATCTTTTAGCTTATTTATGGATGAATAAAATTTGCCCATAAGTTAAACCCCCTCCCCTTAACATGAAATTTAATGAATTATTCAAACCAGATTTATAATCCAACATCCCCCACAATGAGATTTCCCATTCACCTCCAACTGAGCATGTGCACAATACAGACAGGCAGTGAACTATGCCACCTAAAAAAACTAACTTGAGCCTTTTGTCAGACCCCAAAGTAAAGAGTGCTCATGGGTAACTAACATACAAGTAACAAGTAATTGAGAAGCAGTGTGTTTGTAAAAGGTAGTTTAAATGAACATTTTGTGCATTGCACATTCGTTGTACGAGGGAAGTTTGTTAATTTAAATTGTGAATGAAATAGTTCAGGATGGAGTCTATTGAATAAAGTTACTCATTTCGAAGAGAAGCTGCGGAGTGGAAAGAAACAAAGGAAGAGAATTGTTGTTAAGCCTCTTTTTTGCTAGCAGAAGTCTGAAATTTGTAAATTGTTGGGACTCTTGCACCTGCAAAGAAAGCGCTGGCACATCGATAAAGGGAAATAAACCTGATCCACACACACCACGGGGGGTGATGTGAGAGGAGGGCATACTGGAAAAAGGGCCCAAACTGCTGACAGGGAGTTATATATGACACACAATGGCACCACACACTTTACAAATATAAGGGTAATAAAATTGGGTGGCATACAGTACTGTGCAAAAGACTTAGACATGCAAATTCAATGTCTGTTGAGAAGTACAGGTAGATTCTTATCTACCA
>UFQX01002003.1:0-13559 GCA_900497675.1 Arapaima gigas
GAAGCAGGTGCAGGTGATCAGGAATCAGGAGGGGCGGAGTCCGGAGCCGGGGGCGTGACACACCACTGCTGTGTTGTGCTAAAGGTTAAGGAGGACAGTACCTAATAACAACAATAATAATAAAAACATTACCTGATATAGTTCCTTTAAAAAGAAGCTTCTCAAAGGGCTTTGCAGAACAAAGATATATTGGGTACAACAATAAAGCTGCAAAAATTATATTTATACTAAAGAATAGCTTAATAATAAAACAAGAGCAAGATGTCAACAAAGGGCAGCAAAATAAATTGACTTGAAATACAAATGGTGAGAAGGAGGAAAAGGAACAGTCAAGCATGTCATTTGCAGGCAGCTGTAAACAGGAAGGTGTTGAGTCTGGAAAATGGAGAAAATGGTCTGTGATGGATCAACTTGGAGAGGGAACTGCATGGTTTGGGGACACAGCAGGTGAAAGTCACAGTGTCGGGGTTCTTTGTGTTAAGGACAGCGTTGTACGGTGCAGTTCAAGGTATTAATTAAATTAGCTATTAGCTACATCTCCTCTGCTGCCAAATGGGGGGCAGCAGGACTGAATGCTTTATTTTCAGCGCTCGCAGGCTTTCCAGCAGGCGCTCTGAAATAATGCGATTATCTGCAATGTCACCTCTCTCTCGCAGTGACTGGCAGACACCCAGAGAAGATTTATTCACTGTAACTTCAGGGAGGAGTTTTGATAAGCAAAACTCATGGGGTGGAAGATCATGCTTGTGGGTGTGCAACTGCCACTGTTTAATACTGGACACACTGTAATGCAGTTCAGGTGCAGGGCTTTCCCAGCAGTCAGAGGAGCACCGGCTGACCATTAGGGTCCACTGACCGCTTAGTAGGGGTCTGCTGGAAGACACCACGGGTCTTCAGATGGTTCTCAGCCAGAGCACGGACAACCGCGCTAAACAGAGCAGCCGAGGCATGTGGGCAAATGCCTCTTGACGCTAAACTCCAAATCCTCAAACACAACATAGGTGTCGATTGGCCTCATCATTCGATGCTGCCCTTAACCGACCGTCCTTTCCAAAAGCACTCCAGTTTTACCAACCCCCCTGGCACTGGAGACAAGTGTCATCTTGGTGAGTGACAACTGCTTGGAGCTTCATGCTCAAGAGCTTCTCACGCTGAGATGCTATGATGTTCCACTCTAGCACTGGGTGATCACCGTGCTGCACAAACAAGGACCAAAAGTCTTCCAGCGCCAGCTACTGCAATCAGACCAACAGCAAACTGTGAGAATATATCATTTTTAGAGGGAATCGTGTGTCTGAAAAGCTGGACTGTAAGGCTGTGATTGTGTGGGAGGAATAGCTTAACATGAAGTTAGCATTTGTAGCTGAACATTATTATAGTTTTGCGGTGCTGTGTTTTGCCCACAGTGCTGCCCTCTTTCTTCACGAAATGCTCTACTCTTGCAAGGCCACACGTCTGCACAGCTGCAACATTTTAATTATGTGTCACGTGTCGTCATTTTGTTGCTGGCGAAGAACAGCAGCGCTTGCTGAAGGTGGGAAATGTGGGCTGCAGCAGGAGAGTGCAGTGACTGTCGCTGCAAACGCCGAACAAATTGTGATGTTGACAACCATTAGAACGGTTCCTGGACAGAGCGGCGTATGATGGAGAGCTCCTCTGAAAGAATCCAGCAAAAGATGTGAAATTGATAAAGTGACTGCAATGTCTGACAGAGTAATATGGTGGTGGAGTGATGCTTTGACAAGGTGATGTTATACTACTGGCATAGTGATCATTGTTGCTCATACAGAATGATATAGTACCTTATGAAGTGATCCTTTTACAAATCGCTCACAGTGACCAGTAAAACAATGTCATACGATCGATGAAGTGATGTCAAGTGATGTAATACCACTGAAGCAGCGGTGCCGGAAAGAATGACGTAATACTGCTAATGCAGTGATGTCACAGTGCCCTGACAGAATGATGTAAAACCTACCAGTGCAGTGATGTCACGGTGCCCTGACAAAATGATGTGATACCACCACTGTGGTGATGACACAGTGCCTACTAGAATAATGTAACACCACAGATGCACGGTTATCGTGTTCAACTGGCACATTAGAGCAACTGATATGATTCACTGACACAACGACGTAATGAAATCCCTACATGATGATAACAGTACAACAGATGCAGTGACAGGAGCCCTACGTCAAATCCATCTGCACTCTGCAAGCCAGAGTCAACCCCCACTCCATCCTCTGGAAGGCCACTCTGCGCCATGCCAAGTGTTTGCCAGCGTCCTGCTGTATCCTCATTTTCCTGCCACTGCTGCATTTGTATGCTTAGCAGAGGCCCTGGGTGCAGCAGCTTAGCATGCAAACGACTTTGTTTTCCACGACCTCTGGTAACACAGACGGATTCCATCTAGATTAGGTGGAGCCGCAACAGAGCTGCCCGAGGATGGCAACCCACAATACTTTGCACGTTTGCATATCCTGAAGGGACCCGATTGCTATCGCACAACGAAAACAGGTCTTCAAGCATGGCCCCTGCAAGCGCTGCCTAACCATCCTTTCAAAATGCAGCTCTGGAAATGTGCAGGTCATTCTGTTTGTGCCAAACACCTCGGCAGGAACTCCATAATGCACCTACTAGTCGACGATATTACTGTACAGTAGCCAGGCAGAATGAAGTGAGGACAGGGCACAGTGGTACTGTTACTGTCCTTTCGATTCACCATGGCCCACTACACCAGCAGGGGCCTCTGACAAAAAGGCGATACAAACAAATAGCCATATTCTTAATACAGCCGCAAATAGCATTAAATACAAACTGATATCCTCGTGTTTTAATGCCAGTGTCCATTCTTTATTATCTGCTCACTTGAGGCGAATCCCTCTAATAGTTTGCATCTTGCAAAGCAGAAAATGAACATGTAATAAAATACAGTGCGTCATCAGCTCCTCCTTACAACAGAATAGTCCTAAGGTCACATCAAGTATGGGAAAAACGTTACTTTGCCAACTAAATGATCTTGAAAATTGCAAGAACCCATCCAGGATGTCAGTGCTTTGAATGACACCTAACAGTCCCCTGCTGTCTCCTCCCCTTGTTCTGCCAGGCAACCGTGTGAAAATGTGTGTGGACTAACTGAACCGAGTTGTGTTACTCTTTTCGAGGGATTACAAAACAGTCTGTTTATGTTTTTCCCAAAAAAAAACCATTCGCTGCCATAGAATATGAGCTGCTAACTGCCCCCCGACACGTTTGACTGTGATGAATTACTGGAGCCGCGAGGCCATAATGAGCCTTAAATTGTGGTCCCAAAGCACAAACTACAGCAGGGTAATAACACCGCCGTTCTGCCACAGCTCTCTTGAAGAAAATCTCCAATAGTTTTCCTGTTTTTTCCTCACGTATAAAAATTTTATGTCGCATTCCTTTTTTTATTAAGCAGGTTCTTTTTCAGGATCATAAAAAATTCATATTCCAATTTTAATTGAAGGTACATGAACTGAAGGCAACTTACTTAATTCGCAGCTGAATCTCCCACCGATGGAGGGGAGCAGGAAGCAGCGGGAATCAGAGCCACAGGCAGAAGACAGTGGACAAACCCTGAATGTCCACCGACCAGCTGGGCCACGGCTGCTGAGCTGAGCAATTTATTGCTTAGTAGAGTAATAATGTGCAGCTGATGCTTTTATCCCAGGTGACATCCAGCTCTGTGTGTGTTTATACACCTGGGTATTTTTCTACTTGCAACAGCAGCAACACTGGGTCACAGCAGGATAAAAACAAACACATTACTAATACAACAAGACGTCAACAATCCTGAAGTGTCCAGAATTCAAATGAGTCATCATACATATTTATTAATATGTTAACATTTTAACTCATTTGCAATAGTGATATAATTTATTGTTGTTGTTAATAATAATAATAATAATAATAATAATAATAATAATAATAATACACATTTTTCTAGATGAAATAAGATTCATCTGTTGAGTCACCTGTACACTTCTGAGGATTTCAGTCGCCAAGTCCTGGATGCTTTTGGAGCCACGTTTCTGTGAGAATGAGAACACAATAGTCCCTTGTTTCTCACTGTGCAGCATATCTTTCCTACAGTCTACAGTAAAAGTCAATTTTATTGTCCAATAAATGAATATTAACCAAGAAAGGTGGTGGGATCACTGGTGTAAAGGGGTATCTCCTCAGGTCCACACTCACCGGTTTGCAGAGCCTCCTGGGTTGGGTGTCATGCTCAGAAGATGCTGTGGTTCCAGCATTTGAGGCAGAGCATGCAAAGAACAATGTGTTGAGACAGAGGTTTCCACTTCTGAAGTGCCAGAAGATCTTCACAACTTGTAGGGCATATCTATGGATGCCAGTATTACCAGTATAAGCAAAATAATAGAAAATGAAAAACAGTACAAAAAATAAACAGTGTAAACTATGTTGGACCCAGAGAGGTAACTGTGTGCTATTGCAGCGCCGTCTTCCCAACTCTCTAACGCTTCTCCCTCTTACTCACACCACACATCAGCATCACGTCTCTATTCTGCCATCCGTCTTTATGGTTCTCGTTGAAAAGTTATTACGTTCTTCATGCTGCATCTGTTGGACCTTTGCAGGTTCAGGAGAATGAGATCGTCACCTGGAGCCTCCCAGGCCTTGTGGATTGGCAGGACCGTGAGTTCACAGGCTCTGTCCTGTCCTCTTTCATCTCCTACTGTGCAGCAGCGTTCCTCTACTCTAGGCCTTGGGGCCCAGCACCCCCTCGCCCAGCAAGAACACCTCCTCCCTCCCTTCGTCCACACAGAACAAAAGGTCTCCTATTTCCAATGAAATTGAGTTTTGGATCTCGACTGTGACTTTGCAATAAGCAGTCAGGCCAACGGCGGCTCACAAGCGACACATGGAATCAAGTGGGTGTGTGTTGGTGAAGGGGTGACATGTACCACCAGTCTCCTGTGTGATTAAAGGTGACCAGTGCAGGCAGAGCAGCGCTGGATGTTGGAAGCTGTTGACAACGGCCGGCTCTCGGCGGCCCATGAATTACCCAGGTGATTAAACCACAGGAACCCCAGTGGCCAGCCGATCAATGGGCCGACAATCAGCCCATAGCTGCAGTCAGCTGTGCTCCACTTCCTTCTGTGGTTAACAACAACTGCAGCACTTGCCGCCCTTCCTCAGGCCCCTGCAGAAAAGACAGTTAAGTGGTTGTCCCACCTCCTCTTTAAATCTGAAGTGTGATCATGTTTGTGAAGGTGAAAACATTATTTATAGAGGTCAAAACAGACTGTTACTTAAGCTAGTGTTATGTCGTTGTGTTATTAAAATTCAAATTTGTTCATTTGCCCTTATGTAATTTTAGCTAATTACCATTTTCAAGGGTACAGCAGCATTTGCCAGGCCGAGACTGGCAGCATCTCAGTAAAACTCACATTCCCAAACCACCACTATCACCCATTTAATATCTATATATAAAAATGTATATATCTCCACGATATGTTAAAATATATATTCTCTCCTCTGTGGAATTTCTTTTATTCTTGTCTTTTCCTTTTCAGGCCTTCAGTCAGACCTCAGCTGTATTTCATTCAATCTCTGAGGTGCCACACTCCCAACCCCAAGCCACACCTCCTGACCTTTGCACAGCACTGTGACACACCCCCTTACTCAGTGCCAGCCCACCGCCACATGGTTGGGTAATTAAAAACTTTAAACTTCAAAACATGAAACCTGACCTCATGAATTTCATATTCATATTTGGCTGTGTGTAGGTTTTTTCCTTCACAGCACATTTATTAACATCGATCCTACAAATAATCACCCGTTCATGTTCTTCATTTATATAACAAAGACACAATTCTCCCAGTGAATGATGGCCAAACTAAAGGGCAAGACACAGCCCTGCCTGTGGTCACCAGCACAGTCCATTCAGGTAGGAAAGTTCGTCTTCGTTCATCACTGTTGAAACAAATTATTGTTTTTTGCTTTTGTAACATACATATATAATTTAAATATAATATGGACTGCAGACCAACAGCTAAAAGATCAACAACACACTATGGGCATGGAGTGTCAGGCCTCTATAAATGTCGAACCATCTATAAACCACCTCATCCCTGAGAAAAGGTCCTAAGAGGACAAATCATCTTATCCCTGAGAACTTCCTCTAATGCCAGGTAGCACCTGAGAATCAGGTGTAGAAACCAGCTTGATTGCTATATTACGCTGAAATGTTTTTTCCTAGGACTCATATCAACTGACAGCATTTTCACTTGGAGACTGAAAATGCTGGGAGTTTAGAACCTGGGGGGTTTAAAATGCTGTTGCCCCAGTACAGTGAAGAGTAGGGAACCAACTGACGGTGAGTTTATGTAAACGCCTCACCACAGTTGCAGCGTCATGTCGTGTCAGTCGCTGGCCGGATGTTTACAGCTTGTGTGAATGAGTCTCTCTCTCTGTGAGGATGGCGGTCAGTTCCACACACACACACACACACACACACACACACACACACACACACACGGACACACGGAGCAGGTGCTCTGAGACAAATGCCAACAGAGCTGTAACTGACAGGGAGGCAGGTCACCTCAGATCCTGTGGAAATGGTGTCCCATCCTTTCTCATCACATTTACTTTTCCCAGTGTCTCTCCTCCAGCCCATAATAGCAATATCTCACCTCATACGTCACAGTCTTGTTGTCCCCCACGTACCTGGTAATGTTTCCCTCTCAGCAGCGGTATCAGCTGTCACTTGGTCCACTCAGAGAGCCAGAAGACAAATGGAGGAGCAAACGGCACCACATCCTCTCTGTCATCTCTGTGTGTCGCTAATGTTGTTTACAGAAGAGAGCAAAGAAACCAGGACAGAACTTGTTATTGATCGCGAGGCCAGAGAAACCTTCACCCCATCACCAGTTTGTCCCCATCTGCTGGGTAGCTCATAGATGTGGGGGCAGAAGATGTGAGGCTGGCCATCATATTGATGAGCCTTCAGTCGAACTTCTTCATTGACCTGGACAGTCACCAGAGCAACATCTTCTTTGCATCTCTGTGGCAGAAACAGAGAAACAGTGTGTATGTATAGTTGTAAGGCATCCTTACACTCCCAGACTAAGATAAATAACCGCACCGTTGACTGTCACCCATCTTCCGCTACTGCCTTTGGATTCCAGCAGCGCCTGCACTGCCTAATGCAGCTTCAATGTTTTAATGCAGCTACTTGAGACAGACAGTCGCCCCCCAGAGGGCTGGTCTCATTCCCTTAATGTGTGCAGCTGAGATAAATCAGGATTTCTGGGTATTTCCTACTGAGCAACATTTGGACTGATCTCTGTGCTCAGCGATGCTTCAGACATGCAGTACCCCTGTGGTTGAGCGCTGGCACCCCCATCAGGCCAATTCATCTGAACCAGATCAGCAAGCACATCACAAAGCTGCATTAACTATCTTACATTCTGCTTCACATCTGCAGGCCTCATAGTGACAAAAGCGGTTCAAAAATAGGATTTCCACAACTTTTATTATGGTAGCTTCTGAGCTCTGGTTCTTGCTGGCAATTTATTTGGTAAAATATTCACATTCCTTATGTAGCCAATGACCACGGTTTACAAAGCGGTTCCCGGTTTCTGTCGGCCCGTCATGCTTTTGCATGTCTGTGTGTGTCCTTTCCTGTCCTTTTCAATGCTCTCCACAGCCTGGCTGTGGCCAGGCTTTCATCTACCTGCAGGAGAAAAGGGGAGGAGGAGTATTTGTACTGAGGCCCTTGTGCTCTGCTTTAAATCACAGCTCGTAATTTGTGAGGCAGAGAGGTATTCAGCGAGGGACCGGCGCAAGGTGACGAGATAAATCAAGCACAGCGGGAGCAGGGCAGCATCTCCAGCCGTGAATCAGGACACCGTCTGCCTGTGTGACATAGAGTGTCTGTGCACCTGTGAGCGACGCGCCGTCCAGCTGCTGCACATGTTTGACCCTGGAGGACTGGTGACTCACTCTGGGTGGGGTTGAAGAGACCATGTTTAAAGACCAGGGCAGCAGAAGTGGCAGCAGTTTCCCCCCACACACATCATTCTGTCTGTAGGACACAACTGAAAAACAGAAATTAAAATGAAATTGAGATCCAATTGTAAACCTCAGTATCTTCTTTCTCAGTCGTTTGAGGTTAGGCTTGTTTTTTTAGTTACCATATTGGCTCAGTTGACTTGCGAATGATACCTTCTGTATTCATTTACTGTCTCGTATCCAAACATTGTGAATATAAATAATGCATAAAGGCAACAGTCTCCAGTCTCCGCTTACGCATCAATTTTTGCCCTCGACAATAACAGTGGAATTGGTGTCTCAGCGCCTGAGCTGTGCATGTGGATGTGGGTGTGAGTCTGGTTTGGGTGGGTTTCTTCCCACGGGACACAGATGTGTTTAAGGTCAATTTGTGACTCTAAACTAAGTATATGTGGTTGCTGTGTGATTTACAGAGAAGCATTTCAGAGAAGCTCTGAACCTCTGTGACCCTGTGATGGAGAACAGGTTGACATGAAATGGATTATTAATACATAATTTTTCTTTTCACTGTTTCTTTACTTACCTGGCTTACGGTAAATAGATACAGCTGTAGCACTCAGTACAGTTGAAACCTGTTAGAACGGTGTCAGATGTAGGTAACTGTCTGCATTGTCCATTTTCTCTAACAAGTCCTGTGGTCTGTTGCCAGAACATGACATCTTCACAGGGAGAAGAGCCAGGTGCCCCCCTGGGGACAGCAGCTCCACAGATGGACATCTTTGATGAGAACTGAGCCCTCATCTTTTTTGAAGGTCTCCTGGGATCACTGTGGTGAAGGTGGCAGCTCCCGCACATGCTGGGGAAGAGGCATCACATTCGTCACAATTTCCCATAGACACAGCCTAGATTCTGTTCATCCTCTTGCAGCAGCACATCACATACCTGTTAATAGTTACTCATTCGGCAAAGAACAGACAGGATGAGGAACGTGGCAAGAAACTGTTCCCGCAATCCCTCAGGAGACGGCAACTGAGGGCCAGAAAGCAGAATGTGTGCAGAGACAGAGAGTCTGTGGCAGACAGCAGGAAGTAGCAACAGTCCACTGGTCCAGCGGGGAGCTGCAGGTGGCAGAGATCATATCCCCCCCCATCACATGTAGGCAGTGTTTGAAGTGGCCAGTGCTCANCACATCACATACCTGTTAATAGTTACTCATTCGGCAAAGAACAGACAGGATGAGGAACGTGGCAAGAAACTCTTCCCGCAATCCCTCAGGAGACGGCAACTGAGGGCCAGAAAGCAGAATGTGTGCAGAGACAGAGAGTCTGTGGCAGACAGCAGGAAGTAGCAACAGTCCACTGGTCCAGCGGGGAGCTGCAGGTGGCAGAGATCATATCCCCCCCCATCACATGTAGGCAGTGTTTGAAGTGGCCAGTGCTCAGCAGTACACAATAGTGGCATTTCTACACTCTTTAAAGGACCAGCACCAACACTTCCCATGTGTTATTTTCTGCCCCATGTTGACCAAATTCCCCCAGTAAAAGACAGTAACTGTAGTATATGGTCATTATTCATAACAGTCTCACAACTACATATCATGATTCAGGTGCACTAAGTTACACTGCAAGTTGCCTCACGCTGCTTTCCTGCTGGGAGAAATATATACTGTAAACATCAGCAATGCCTCCTACCATCTTTAACTCATTGCAGATTTTTTTTTACTTTTACTCACCAACCAGTACTTAGCCAACACACCAATAAGGGGAGTAGCAGCACTTATTCTTTTCCACTTCACACACTGCTTTTAGGGTGTCGGCAGCCAGGATATGATGGTCGGTCAACAGGGTGAACAGTGAGTGAGAAGAGAGGAAAGTGAGACCAACAGGAGCATCACAATAACAGAGTAAAGGAGTAATGTAGTAGTATACAAACCACACACACACACACACACACACACACACACACACACACACACACACACACACACACAGGGACAACACCCTGTTTTCAATGAGGTCTGAGGCAGGAAAGCAGGAAAAGATCGATAAGAGGTGAGCTGGGCTGAATTAGACATAGACATGCTCAACAGATGTGGCCCACAGGTTACCTGACTCCTGTCATCAGTGAGACTTATTCCTGGGGGGCTGGAGAGACTACCCACAAACTCTTGCTGGAAGAGCTCCAGGGCAGGAAGTGGGATCTGCACCCTGGGGGCTAAATGGTAACCAGGGAGTGAGCTGTACTGCAGCTTGATCCACAAGCAGTTTCACAGATCACTACCCATGAGACCATGGGGGGGGGGGGGGGTACATTTACCCTGCAAACAGAAAAAAAACCTGATTGTTTATTTAGTGACACAGTGAAGATCAGTGTCAGAAGATGCATGACCTTGAAGGGAAGCATTACTGTTATTAGCAAACCAGTCAGCATTGCTTAACAATTGTGCACAACAAGACATTAAAACACTGAAAATACAGTACTCACCCACTAGACGACTCTTCTCATCCAAATCATGCTGTTCTCCTTTCGATATGGCCGCAATGATGTCTAAAAACAATTACATTATAATGGATTTTTAAAAATTGATCTACTGTCCTTTGATGAATTGCTTCAACAAGAAGCAAAGAAATTTGAAACAATATCTGAAAATTGATTTAGTAGTTCAAATCTGTGTCACGCCTAGATTTTTAAGGAAAAACATGGGTTCTTTTTTTGTTTAAAGGCAGTGGCACAAGAACTCTTCTGAACAGCATCTCATTTTAAATTTCACATTAAGGTGCAGATGGACACATATTAATCCGATACAGGATGAATGAAGAAATTTCATACGACCTTGACAAACATTATGCTATAGACTTACTAAAATCCAGTTTTTTGATCTGACAAGTGGCTGTGGCTCAGAGGCCTGATGGTGCGACAGGTCGGTATAAAGCTCACTGTCTCCATCTAAAGGGGGAATCATAACATTGCATTTAGCCTCTTATGTAATCCAATCATTTGACAGTTTATGATAATGATGGCAAATGATGCCTGAATTTGCAATAATCAACTGAAACTCTCACAGTTAGAGCAAAGTTATTAGACAGAGAAGGTAAACTGTGCATCAAGGCTTCGCTGAGTCATCAAACAGTTTCACTGCCAAAAGATGGAGTTGTCCCATTAACAGGGATGTAATGACGATGTGTAATTTGCAGTCTGTCCCTGAGATCTGCTGCCACTAGTCACCAGATGACTCGACCACCAAGACAGCTTAAATTCTCTCAGTAGTTTAGCTTCATTTCTTTTATGACGTATTTTAGCAATTTTACTGAGTACATAATAAAGACGTGAATTTTCCCATCTGTGTGTTGTAGTTATAAATTCATGACAGTTCAAAAGTACTTCAAATAATTGGCTCGGTGTGACTAAGACTAAATGAATTGTATTATCTCAAGGTGCTTCAGCTGAGCTCTCAAGAGCAACACAGTGACAAGGATTTTATTATAATGCAATGCTCGCTAAGTTACAAATGTAAAATAAAATTAAAGTTACTAAAGGGATATCATCATTTTTAACCTACATTTAGCTGACATCTTTGTCCGGGGCCATTTAAAATGCTAGATAATGAAATGCAGTACACTAGAAAGTAGGAGGAGAAGCAGGACCTGTAACAGAGAGGACACCAGTCGCATTAACAGACAGTCTGAAAATGGACAACCTGGAGCATAATGTAGAAACAGGAGGACGGGACTTGGCTTCCACTCTTGCAGTGTAAATCAGAGTAACAGAGACTGAGAGCACCTGCACCTGCAGGATGTGACTGCATTGGCCACCTGTAAAAATATTTTTTTTAAAATTACTATAATTATTCTACTGTCACATTCAGCGGCCCAAAGATATGAGTTTCAGGTGAACTGGTGACTCTTAATTACCTTTTATGTGTGCAGATGTGTGTTACATTCTTCTGCTTTATAAAGTCATAAATGACTTTAGGAAGTCGTAGTTGCGTGTATCTGACACAGTACATCACCTTGGACAAATATTACATAACAGTCAAGGTACAAGAGTTTGGAGAACAGCATCTGCTAAATGAATAAATGCAAAGGTAGAAGTATATGTTATCTAAAGAAACTGATCAAACGCCACACATTCCCATTAGAAGCCAGTAGCTACGAAGGGTAGAAAGCAAAGAAAAAGACACCCATGAGGTGGATAAATAAATAAAACATTTACTGAGAGTCAGCTCTTCTCGTCATAGTCGGAGACTTCTGTAAAAAAAGTGAGAGATCTGCATCATTACTTAAAAACAGATAGACAGGTAGGCAGACATGAGCTCAAGAACGCAGCGATAGAAGACAGTGGAATAAATAAATATCTCAATAAGACATTTGAAGTGAGCAAATAAACAACGAAACTGACAGTTCTAAGGAGGGGTGGTAAACTCACTGCCTGCAATGGACAGGAGTGTGTTTAGAGTCCATCTCTGTGCCACATCCTCCAGAGTCCAGCCGTCCTCATTAGTTCATTCAGTCTGCTGGTGTCACCTGTGCAAACAGGACCATTTGCTGCACACAACTCTGCAGGCAACTGCACCCTCTACAAGACTGGCAGAACATCTGCAGCTCTCATCCTGTGGAGTCCAATGGAACGGCACCTCCTCAATAAAGCTGAAAATGAGGTGGCAGGTTTAATTCCCACTTCCTGCTATAGTATCCTTCAGCAAAGCAGCTACCCTAAACAGCTTTTTCTCTAAAAAAAAATTAAAATTACCAAACTATACGAAGAGGTAAATACTGTCACTGTATGTAGCTCAGTATAGAAACCGCACGTTGCTTTGGAGAAATCAGATCAGAAACTCTTCCACAGCCAACAGCAGTTAATTGGAACTGAGAACCGTTTGCTGCCTGTTTAAAACAACTGAATATCCAAGAAATTACAATATGTGGCAAAACCACCTTTTCCAAAAGCAATATGAACAACAAACAAGTAATTGAAAGTCTCAGACCAGGTTCTGCACACATATTTCAGTTTTGCACACTGCCAAGAACTTCAGAAACAAATGATTGGGAGGTAGTCAGAGTTTGGGATGTGGAACTATGAGTTAAAGGACCTGGAAATTCCATGTAGTCAGTGGAACTGGAGGATAGTTTAGTAAATTAATAGTAGTTTACTGAACTGAGAACTGAAGTTTCCCAAAGGATGAGCACTGCAAACAACAACCCAAAGTTGTGACTAAATACGGAGTCTCAAAACCCAGCGTTTCTCCTCATCACAGCCCTCACTTTGTTTACTCAGCCAGTTAGCTGCAGAAACAGAATTTGGTCCTTTATACAATGGCAAGAAAAGTCAGCTACACAAAGAGCTGAAATAAGTGAAGAATTAGACACAAACATAACTTTTATTTAACAAAAAAACTACACAACTCTAAATGTACAAACAAAACACATTTCAAGTTCNAGAGCTGAAATAAGTGAAGAATTAGACACAAACATAACTTTTATTTAACAAAAAAACTACACAACTCTAAATGTACAAACAAAACACATTTCAAGTTCACAATCTGCAGATACTCCATT
>UFQX01002013.1:0-11285 GCA_900497675.1 Arapaima gigas
ACTTCAAATAACATCCATTCTCACTTATAACATTTCAAAGAAAACCTGCAGACTCTCTAAAAAGGGAACTTCCACAAATTACTTGAGATGAGAGTGTGTCAGCGTGGTGCGGTGGTGCAGTGAGCAGTGCTGCCTCCTGGGAGCACCTGGACTTTTTGGGCAGGGGTTTGAATTTGTCTGAGTTTGCATATTCTCCCTGTGTCTGTGTGCACATCCTCTGAGTGCTCTGGTTTCCTCCCACAGTTAAAATACAACTGTTTCAGGTAAATTGTGGCCATGATGAGGACAAATCAGTCAGTGACAACAGATGGATGGATAGTGTGTCGAACACACGTCACCTAGTGAGAAAACAAAAAGGATGTCACTATAGACTAAATGTTATTCTAAATGTCTAAATTCAGACATGGCCATCAAACAGTAAAACTAAAACTTTTCCAATTATATAAATGATGTAATTGCATTCTTTTGATTGGACAATCCGGAACTGGGCAAAAGGAACTTCACTTTGCTCGCAGCTTCTAAACAGTGCTCCCGAAACAAGTATAAATATACATTTACATTTATTTGCAACGACCAGATTAATGTTTTGGGAAAGCAAAGTAGATATTTATGTCAGCTACTGTATTTACAAATACAGTGATTTCAAAGTCATATTCATGCTAACAGTAATATGTATGGTTTTTAATCGAAATGTAAAAAAATATGTGCCCATCTTGGTCATAGTATATNCTGTTAATCGAAATGTAAAAAAATATGTGTCCATTTTGGTCATAGTATATATAGAGTGAGCAGGGATCATAATATATAGGAACTGGAGAGAATGCAGAAGATGATAACCAAGGTAATCCAATTCATAGTCCCACTGGAGTAACTGAGGTCATGACCCCCTGCTGGAGGAGTGGCTCCAGCAGAACCCAGGTATGAAAACACTGCTATCAGTCCAGAAGAGCACAATCCTTGGAACGGTTAAAATACTGCGTGGTACCCTCAAGCCTCTGGTAGAAAGTACAAGTCTGCGGAAAGTTTCCACCCACAGCATAAGATTTGGGGTGGGAAAGAATTTGTTTGTTTGTTTGTTTGTTTGTTTGTTTGTTTTCCATCCATCCATCCATCCATCCATCCATCCATCCATCNAAAAGAATTTGTTTTGTTTGTTTGTTTGTTTGCTTGCTTGTTTGTTTGTTTGTTTCTTTGTTTTCCATCCATCCATCCATCCATCCATCCATCCATCCATCCATCCATCCATCCATCCATCCATCCTTTGAGCCTCTTGTGTGGTTAGATTCAAGAGTTTGGGGGAGAGGTAAATTTTAGACCACCTGCATCTCCAATTATGATGTATGAAACATGAATAAAAAGCCCCAAACTGTCAATTATTACTATCATACTGGAAATCGAGGAACCGGGAAATTCTGAATTTTGTTTACACACATATATGTCTGCACAGTGAAATGCTGTGGACCCCTGAGAGCTATACTGAATATTCATCTTCATTTCTTGGGGGGTGTGTCTTAGTTCTTTAGACAACCACTGAGAGGAAACTGCAAGGCCTTAAAGTACCAGACAGCCTTGTGAAATGAAGAGCTTGTACAGTTAGTGCTGTGAAGGGTGATGAGATATCTTCAAGTCTAAAACAGCTGCAAGTATGATCACACTCAGTGTGTTAATGCTGATTCTATACCAGCCATGTAAGTCTATGCTTTTGACTTTAGTTACATTTCCTTTGTGTGTGCACTAAGAATAGAATAGAAAAAAAAGTCAGAAAAATGTCAGTAAAATGTGCTTAAGGGCAGAATATGGATCTTTTCGCAGTTCTTGTTTTGCAGTGTTTGTCACAGTTAATGTGTTAATTTAATACATGGTTATTTTATAAATTATAAATATTATTATAAATCTCTTATGAATCATTAAATTATCTATTGTAAATTTCAGACCTTAGCTCTCTTGCGAATAAGTACTCCACGGTGTGGTGTTTGCTGCAGGTGTGTCTACTGATCAGCGTGTCTCCCAGCCTCACCGGTCGAAATCTGTACAACTTGGACATCCTGTCACTCTCGAATGCTACACAGATGTTGAAAATGTGTTGACATGGTTTTGGTTTAAAAACACAATGGAACATGGCCTGAGAACCATTGTTATTGTCTCATATGAAATTCCACACTTTCAGGGACAGTTTGTCAACGATTCTCATTTGACTGTCCAAAAAAGTGTCCAAAGCTGTAATCTGAGTTTATCAAAAGTCAGTCATAGAGATGTTGCCTCATATCACTGTGCTATACAGTGGTTTGGTGCCTGGCATTTTGGAACTGGAACATTTTTAGTACTCAGTGGTAAGTAACATGGAGGTTGTTTTATGTTTCCAAAAATATATATTACATTCAACATAATTGTTATCTATAGGCATATTTTGGCATGACAGTAGTAATATGGTGCACATATTTAATTGTTTTATAAATGCGCTCATGGAAGCTAACGTTAAACCATTTTCAATATTCTTCATAAAATGACTATACTTTGGCAAAAAATGAAAATAATTTTTTAGCCAAATAATTGTAGAAACAAATTGATAATTGACTCTGATGTGTTACTTGTGACAGATGCATATGCAGCTTCCAGAATCAATGTTCTGTTTGATAAATCAGTTTATCTGTTTTTTTAATTTGTTTAAATCTCTTTGTGTAATGAGTCACTGACCATTTCATGTGGATACGATCACCTGTAAATATTTTTTATTAGACTCTGAGTCAGTCCAAATAATCCAGCAGCCTGTGTCTGACCCACTGCGCCCAGGAGACTCTGTGACTCTGCAGTGTACAGTAGACAGTGGGATCTGTTCAGCAGAACACGGTGTTTACTGGTTCAGACACGGCTCAGGAGGATCCCTTCCAGGACTCATTTACAGCCATGGAAAGAGGAGTGATGGGGTTGGGTCTCCTACACAGAGCTGTGTCTACAGCCTCCCCAAGAGGAACCTGAGCCGCTCTGACGCTGGGACTTACTACTGTGCCGTGGCCACGTGTGGGGAGATACTGTTTGGCAATGGGACAGTGGTAGACATTAAAGGTATGTACCTAAAGAATATATAATTTTTTCAGTGTTTATGTGTTCAGTGTAACTAAAATGTTGTAAAATTTAATTGATTATTTTTTACATTAAAAGTCCTTTTAATGGTCTTCATGTGTTCCATGCATCCATTTTGTGGCAGTACTTAGATATGTCTTTGAGGTAGAGGTTAGTTTAATTCAAAACATCATCATCAAATATCTAATATTCAAATTTATATTGTTTAAGGTAAAACTGTAAAACAATTGGGATAGCCTTTGAAAAACTGTCTATTTATTTTCCAGTCCTTAATTATAGTAGCTAAACTAAGATGGTGATTTTTATTACATTATTATGACACAAGTTCTTGCCGTTGTCGTTTTTCAAATTTTAAACAAATTAGTCATTATACCCGAGTTTAACTAAACAGTTGCCAACCCCGGTTAGATTTAAGAGGAACACTGTAGAATAAACACCTGCTATTTAATATGTTTAATTTGAGCTGAATCCAGTGTCTAGTAGTAGATCAAAGTTCAAAAGCATAAAGCTTGAGGTTCAGACTCAAGGTTCGGTTTCTTAATGTCTAATTATACCTGTATGAGTCTCAAAATTGTTTTCCCACTGACTGAAATCTTAATTTAGGAATATTTTTAAAAAAACACAAGTTTGTATAGTAAAACAGTAGTTGGTCACAAACAGCTACAGTTACATGTGAAGTCAGTGGCAAATTTTTCAGCTTCACTCCTCAAAAATTGTCACTCTTAAGATCACCCTTTAGCCTTCATGAAAAAAATGCTCAAAGTCCTTTTTTTTCTTTCTAATTTATTATTTGACCTGAAAGTCTGCCAGGTTAACATTAGATATAATTAAATATATAGCATTAGATATAATGTGTTAAATAATATCTTCATATATTTTCTGTGTTTATCTTAAAGTCTGTGTATTGTCCATAAATTTCAAGTTTTAATATTAGTTTTGATATACTAATGGACTTTTCTTTGATAAAAACCAATATATATAGTTAATGACCGCTTACTTTAATTTGAAATATGAAACATCCNGAATTGATCACCATTTAGCCTCATGCAAAAAATGCTCAAAGTCCTTTTTTTTCTTTCTAATTTATTATTTGACCTGAAGGTTAGCATTAGATATAATGTGTTAAATAATATCTTTATATATTTTCTGTGTTTATCTTAAAGTCTGTGTATTGTCCATAAATTTCACGTTTTAATCTTAGTTTTGATATACTAATGGACTTTTATTTGATAAAAACCAATATATATAGTGAATGACCTCTTACTTTAATTTCAAATATGAAACATCCCACGAGTTAGATACATACTGCATGTGAATAACTTGGCATGTTTGACTCACACACATGAATGAGGAGGACTAGAAGGAAATCTCAAGGATCGTTTCATTCATCCACAACTGGTTTCTTATTTCAGAAGATGACCGTGACAGTATTTTCATCTACCTTAGTCTTATGGCTGTTATCATCTTGTCCCTCTCTGTGAACATCATCCTTATTGTTACACTGCGGAAACCTAGAAAAGATAGGAGATGTAGGTTTGTGTCTTGTGTCACAACAAAGTAATAAATTTTTGTGTTTCCACCTTTTTACAGGCTTTTCTTCACTTTAGACACAGAAACTGCATACAAAATAAAATATACAGCATATACATCAAAAAGCTGTCAGCTCATTAAAGTCATATTTTATATTCTCAACTCACATGTGGGCAAGATTAACAGCCTAACAAAGTCATGTATAACTATAATTAAACTACAGTTGCAAGTACCTTCCCTAAGAATTATAGAATAAAACTGTTTTTCTTTTTCATCATTAAACTGTTATAATTACAATTTCCATTTTTTGCAATNGTACATCAAAAAGGTGTCAGCTCATTAAAGTCATATTTTATATTCTCAACTCACATGTGGGCAAGATTAACAGCCTAACAAAGTCATGTATAACTATACTTAAACTACAGTTGCAAGTACCTTCCCTAAGAATTATAGAATAAAACTGTTTTGATTTTTCAACATTAAACTGTTATAATTACAATTTCCATTTTTTGCAATGCTAAGGTCACCATCTTATAAAGCCCGTTAAATCCAAATGTGCTGAAAAACTTGAAACGGTATGACGTGTCTGGGGTGTATAAAGCAAAAGCTGACATTTTGATGTTTTATTTGTTTTTTATTTTTTGAAGGACCTTANCCATCTTATAAAGTCAGTTAAATCCAAATGTGCTGAAAAACTTGAAACGGTATGAAGTGTCTGGGGTGTATAAAGCAAAAGCTGACATTTTGTTGTTTTATTTGTTTTTTTATTTTTTGAAGGACCTTACCAGACGAATGATGTTTCTGCAAGATTTCAGGTAATGGTAGCCACTATGTTCCCTCATGGTACACTGCCACAGTGTCCAGTTCCTGTGCTCTAGAAACCTGACCTGGGTAGCAGGAGACTGTATAATAAATATACTCCTGTTGTTTATTTCAGAATGACCCAGCAGACCGTGTGAATTATGCTGCACTGAGCTTCACATCCAACCAATCCCAGAGTAGAAAGACACAAGAAGTGCAAACCAAAGTTCTATATGCGGCTTTAAGACCACAGCCGAGTGCGTAAGAACCCTGTTCGTATGGATGGCAATTTAAAAGCAGAGGGAACGTCACAACCTGTAACGTTTTTCTCGACAGCGGCAGGCGTTTCCTCAGAAGAAACCCACATGGACATGTTCAAGCCCACCACTCAGGATCTGCGAAGAACACTAGATGCTCCAAACCCATGCTACCCATGCTGACATTATTTGCAACAAGATATTATAAAAACCAGGCATAAATTAATTGAAATAGGAAAGATTTGGCCTTTACTGCTATTTTGTTAATATTACTAATAACAAGTTATTTTTTAATCGTTCTTCTGACCACTTCATGAATAGCTCAAGCATTTAGAGTTATTTACACTCTACAATTATTTCAGATAAATGTGAAACTTTGGTGATGATGAATAGTCCAGAAGCTCAGTGGCCTCAGTCCAGTGTGTGGCTTGGCTACACCTATAAATCTCAGCTNTTTTAGTGATGATGAATAGTCCAGAAGGTCAGTGGCCTCAGTCCAGTGTGTGGCTTGGCTTCACCTGTAAATCTCAGCTGTGTTGTAGGCATCTGCCAATTGACAGACATCTCTCAGAAGTCTCATCAGTTTTCATTATAGTGCAAAACCATCAACTAACATAATAATGTCTAAACAAAACAGTCTAAAAGAAAGTGATGAAGAAGAGAAAAAACATACAATTCTCTTAATAGACGACATTGTTACAAATAATTTTACAAATAAATTAGAGATGGTTATAAGTGTTGTGGCGATTGCAGTAATTCCATTTTGAAAAGTGCTTTGTTGGGTTGTATTCTAGAAATAAAATAAAGTGCTTTGCAGCAAACAGGATGGACTACAAATCTATTACTTTAATTACGCATATACAGGATAAGATGGCATGTATCCTGCGCTTACCCACTGGGATGAAGCATAGGGCCCTACCATACCAATGTAAAGACCAGCCCACCTACCCACCCAATCCCGCAACCCTTACCACGCCACCTTGTAAGCTCTTCACTGGGGTCATCAGGTAGGCACCATCGTTCATCGGTGTTTCGCTGACTTAAGCCCACGACACCTCCGGAAGGTTCAGCAGCGAGGCCTGGCGTCCCAGACCCACCCCCCTCCAAGCCTACTAGGTCAAAGGTCCACGTTGCCCCCAATAACTATCCTGCAGCCCGTAACACCTTCAATACCCCTATCCCACATTTCCCCATTCTAGTTGAGCTCTCCTCAACCACAACCATTGACTAGCCCTCTCAGCTACTTGCAACAACTCCTTCACCGCTTCCCTTAACCTACGTCCTCTATCTCCAAACCCACTCAACAACGAAGTAGTAGTTTTGGCAACAGAGCCTCTGGCACCTACCTCTACCGGCTTAACATATGCCTGCCAGAAGTTTAAAACAGAAGTTTACAATACAGTGGTCTCCCTTCTTACAAGTGCTCCATGAGCTTGTGGTCCTTCTATATGCGGCTACGTCTGCAGTGTGCACAAACAACAATGGTTTTACTGGTCTAATATTCAGATATTTATATCTCTTTTTGCTGTGTTATGGTNTCCATGAGCTTGTGGTCCGTCTATATGCGGCTACGTCTGCAGTGTGCACAAACAACAATGGTTTTACTGGTCTAATATTCAGATATTTATATCTCTTTTTGCTGTGTTATGGTGAAGTTCAAATCACATTCTTGTTTTTTTATTGGTCGCAACAGTAAAAATTGCACCTCCATCTACATACAGAAAGGAGCTGAAAGTCAAATAGTTACAGAGGGTAACAGTGACATGCAGCACTATGTAACTTGCAGAACGGTTTCCAAATGCTCCAAAATTATTTTGATTTATTGTGTAGGTCAAGTGTTATTTTTTCAAGCTGGAAGAAATTACACACTTTAGACATCCACATGTTTACAGAGGGAACTTCCGTTGCAGATGAAAGGATTAAAATGCAGTTCTTTGGTAAGTGTGTCAAAGTGAACAGCCTACGTTCCAAGACCTCATCAAAAAGACTTGTGGTTTAGCAGCAAAATAGAAGGTGACAAGTCAAGCTTCACATTGAAGGTCTTTTGAATGGTTGAGTGAACTTGTATCTTGTGACATTTGTATCTTGTCACAGTCCCAGAATAGATGTATCAAAGTGCAAAGAACTACTTTGCACTTGAAACACATCTGAAACACACAATAACTAATTTTTCAGCAACAAACAAAGTTAAACAAACTATGCCATTTGAGAAGTTGCTCATTATAGCTATATATATATAAAATTTCAACATTAAACATAAATTATCTGCAAAAACTCCTCAAAAAATAAATTTAGTCTGGGATTTGAACCTTTTTATTTGTTCTATAGTCCTCCTGTGAAATGAAATTTTTGTTTAATCTATGCAATTAATGCAACAATTTGCAAAAAAAAAACCCAAACAAATATGAAGTAAAATAAAACAAAATTTTTAAACATGAATCATTCATAGCTCATCAGCAAAAAGCTATTGCAAAAAGTTCAGTGAGGCTTCTTACCTGCATTTGGAAAATGTATCTGCATGACTTTTTTTCAGCTGTTCAGAGTCCCAGGTTTTGCACTTGGTTTTTCATGTTCTGCATTAATTAACCACAAGTTGTCGTTTTTTTCTGTAAAGCATTAATAATATCAGCTTTAACGGCGTAGATTTTGACATATAAATCATAGAAGTTTATTCAATTCTGAGGTAACTGAGGCATGAAAAATACTGAGTAACATTATTCCTCCCTACAGATTTGCCAAAACAAGGTGCAGTTTTCTCCTTCTACAAAACTACTAACTAATGAACACCTCATGCATGATCCCTGACATTGGGGTAAGGGGCCAGACCTAAAAAACTAGTCTGAAATACACATTTCAGAAGTATTTTGATGCATGACTTTCTTCTCCAAGTAAAGATGAGGGAAATGTGAGCTGGTTTCCAGTCCTTCTAACCATGGGGGTGATGATCTCCATCCTGCTGGTAGTGATCATCACCCTCGTCTTCAGGGACAAACACAGGAGATGTACAAACTCCTGTAACTTTCTTCTCTGAGAGGTCATGGAGGAACACAGGTACAATGTATGGAGACCTCTGACTCAGTCCTCAGGTTCAGTTCATAATAAAGATATCAATCAAATCAAGGTATCAAACAAAGATGCTGTGCTTTGATAATTATTTGTTGTTTTATGCATTTTTGTAAACATTGAGTTGTGCATCATGTCAGAAAAAAAACATCTGNAAAAAAAACATCTGGCAAAATAGCAGAACTGTAAATATGTAAGTATAAAGTGAATCTTTTAAATGCCACACCAAGTCTTACCAAACCCAGGGTGCCTTTTAGTTTCATGGACATTGCTGGTGTACCAAATCTTTAATCCAAGGTTGTGACATTTTTATTATTATCACAGCTTCAACTTTGGTAGTAGTAGCCTATGAACCTAGTGGGCACTTGTTCGGTCTCACGTGCTCTTTGTCACGCGAGTCAATGGAGATTTTGGTGAAGATCGTGGTGGGGATGTAGGTTTCAATGCAAACGCTACATACGTTTGTCATTTAAATAAACACCTCAAAGCAATAACCAAGATTTTCTGTTGCTGAAATGTACCGGCACTTTCTGTGTCTGCAAAATAGTTTTGCAATATCGGTTGATTAGACAGGTAGTTTGGCACAGTACTGGTTCACCTGCACTGCTTTTAACACACTGGTTTGTCTGGTTCTGGTTAGCAGTTTATTTTCCCTTTTTACTCCAAGTAAATGATATTCACTTTTTAATATCTAATATACAGAATCTGTGCAGGATTGCTATCATTTATATGTAATGTATATAAATGTATTGCTAATAACTACCTTTGAAATACTGTTTGCATTTTATTTTGTGTTATATTTTATATATGAATATTTATTTTGTTATCTTTTGGCAGACTGAACATGAAGACATGCTGAACTACGCAGTACTTAATTTTACACAGAACAAAAAGAAAGCCGCAAGACAGCATACTGAACTTGACCCTCACGTAGTTCATACTTCTACAGGATGACTTTTATACCTTTATCAGTTATCAACGCAAGTCATTTGTGGGAACTTTCAACCTAATTTTATAGTGAAATATATCGTGGACAATATAATAATAGAGAGGTCGTTCAANTTACACAGAACAAAGTGATATATATGTATATTCTGTAAATAAGAATGGTATACTAGGGCACAGTATGCATTACCATTTTAACTAAATATGGTCTATGTATTCTAGAAATTGTCACCATTGGGATTTAATAATTCGTTTTTAAATTACCTTCACATATCAGGGAGACGCCATTACAGAATATGTGCTCATAGTTCCGTGTGCAGCAGTAATAGTGTCCTGCATCCTTGGACGTCACATTTCAAATCGTGAGCAATATGCGGTTTTGTTTTTTTTGCCCAGTAAAGCGATTATTTTTGTCAACCTCACCATAGAATACAGGTTCTAAAGAGTGAGCATAGAAGGACACTACGCTCTGAGGAGGCTGCCCCAGCACCTGCTTGAACCAGTAGAAGTAGTTGCCAGGTCCAAGGGATATTGTACACATTAAAGTCACATTGTCACCAAGGTGGAAGATCTTCACCGCATCACTCTGAGAGAAGATGGCGAGAGACACGGGTGAAGGGGGAACAATGATAAGACGTTTGTCCTACCTCTGATGAATTATACATTTTGTTTCTATTTTGTTAAAATTCTTTGTAACATTGTGTTATAGCTTGTGTATTAACCTGCCAGGTAAGAACGGTTCCTGTGTGTGAAAGAGGGGCTGGGTGGTTCACTCCCCCCAGGCTGGCAGCCAAAAGACCAATTCTTCCACTTGCTATTCCTGGCTGTGACTTTCTGTTGCTGCTGCATGTAAATGCAGGCTGCCTTATGGTGGCTTTTCTGGTTTCCCCAGAGTCGCCGTTGTCTTAGTCCATACCCGCGCTCACTACCGTTTATTACTGGTGGATCAGGATTAATAAACTGCGTCAATGCCAGCAAGTCATAGAGGGATCTGAATTTCACCTCAGAATGTACTTAACAACAGGAACAACTCTCAGTTGCTGCTGTCTCTCAGGCAGTGACACAAACCGGAGGATATTATCATAGCCAAGCCCCTTTCCATCACTTACCCAGTAAGGTGATGTTCTGTTTGTCATGTGGGGCCACGCTGAATAGTGGCAGTTTTTTTCTCTCTTTCTCTCCTATAAGATTTTCAGTTTTAACCACAAATATAAGAACATGAAAAAAAAACTGCCATCAAGAGTTTTCACCGTGCCATGTCATATTTGTAGCTACAGTATTATGTAGATTCCTGGATCATCCAACACTTGGCAAACATTGCTTGGGGGTCTGTCAGCAGGTGGTGCCAAGACAAGAAGCAGCTTCACTTAAGAAATCCTAGAGAATTCATAACATAATGCTACAAAAGCAGAGTCACATTAGAGACCCTCTAACCACCACAGACACCTCAAAACCTAGCAGATTGTGAAAGACAAAGTACAGCAACAAAAGAAAACATTATATATATATAAATATATAAAANCATATTTGTAGCTACAGTATTATGTAGATTCCTGGATCATCCAACACTTGGCAAACATTGCTTGGGGGTCTGTCAGCAGGTGGTGC
>UFQX01002031.1:0-29403 GCA_900497675.1 Arapaima gigas
AGCAGGTGCAGGTGATCAGGAATCAGGAGGGGCGGAGTCCGGAGCCGGGGGCGTGACAAAAGGAAACACTGTCTGTGATACTCATAAGGGGGTTTTCCTGTGGCAATGTTTTCATTCTATGGGGCTAAATAAATTCAACAACAAAAACCAACCAGCCCACTTCACATATAAATTTATTCATTTAGCAAATGCGTATAATACTAGACACACTACGGTGAACTAAGCTATAATCATTGATATATTTATAGAGAAGAGCGTAACACACTTAGACACACACATACTCAAGGCTTTTATTTCAGTCCCCACTTCACTTGAAAGTCCAAACAGATGTTTGGACTGTGGGTGGAGACCACAGTACCCAGAAGAAAGCCATGGAAACATGACGCGAGCAGGTGAACGTGAGACTCAGTCGGATTCGAATCAGCTTTGAAATGAATCTTTCATTGTCTGCATTTAGGTCACTGAGGTTTTCAGTTAACATGGTCTTGTGTGTTCTTCCAGCTGTTTTGTGTTTATGTGTGAGCTGTCTATTCACAAACCAGCAAAAAGCACAAAAAATAGAAAAACAGAAAATATAGAAATACAAAAACTTTGTTTATTTTAGTTTATTTTAATATTGTCTTTATTACATACTCCACTCAGCAGTGTATATAGTGTCTGCCAGAACAAAAACTGCACTAAACAATATATTGGATTTAGCTAAGTTGTGTTTATTTTGCAATGCAAGTTTAGTGCATGACTAGGATGCCTCCAAATAACAAGGTTATTTAGATGGTTATAGAATACTGTTACATTCCTTAGGTTGTAACATAATCTAACTCTCAATTTCCCACATCCACTGTAGGCTGACAGTGATCAGTTTACCATGTCAAGTTTCAAGAAGTGTGGAATTCAGCCTTAAAAAGAAGATTTTCAGGAAACAAAAAAGCACCTTTGACAATGAAGCAAACAAGTCATTTAAAACTGACATGATCATTTAAAGCCATATAAAAAGCAAAAAACTGCCTTACAGATATTTATTTGTGATACCTTTTCCTGGAAGTGCAGGTTTTGCCACTTATTCCCTGCATTAGAATTCTTAATTCTTCTTTGCAACTTGTTGATTTATATTATTGCTCTCTTGTTAGCTGTTAGTTCAAGTTTGTGTTCGTTCAAGTTCGTTCAATGTGTTGAAGTTTGTTACGCAGTAACACTTTGGTTATAACCATCTACACTGGGTCCTTGTGTTCCAAATGTGTGAAGATCCTAACATATTTCACTCTATTGTTGAGGTTGAATAGTCAAATTACCTGGCGTTACCTGATTCGAAAGTGATACAAACACATACCCCACTACACACATAAGTGATGTGTGCCACTCAGGCAGATCCCAGCTAATTTGTCAATTGGACAACAGACATACATTCTCTCACACATCGCATTACACACAGTAGTGTGTGTTCCACCATCTCAGAAGAGCACGCGCAGCACAGACTTGTTCCTCGTGGGTTTCCACCCCTCCCTGTCGTAGTTCAGCTCCTTATTACTCCTTCCCCCTCAACCTGTCCCTCTTGTCATTCTATTGCAACACAGGAAAAAAAAAACAGATGTACATGTCATGTTCGAAGATGCATATGGGTTTATTAATACACTGATTATTTTATTTTCTGGCCATTTATTTTTCTATTGGATGTATTGTTTTTCAATTTCATTTTTCTCTTTCAATTTATATTACCGATTTTTTTTTTATGTAACACTCCTAGACCTTCATACTCAACAGGAGTTTATGGAGACAATGCACTTATTTTCATTTAACATTTTACCTTTGACAATTATCATTTTAGATTATTATTATTAATTTTAACACAGCTTGGAATGAAAAAGTGTTAAGTGCCCCTTTACAGTTTATTTTTGTATCTTTTTTGACATTGAACTTGATGCAGAAATGTACTTATAATGGCACATTATAGTGCTATCGGGGATGTGAAAAGTTTTTGCTCCATAACATTCATCATCAACCCAGTTAAAGAGGTGAAATCAGCTGTTTCAAAACAATAAGGCCTGACCAATGTTCAACTACTTAAACCCTAACCAGTAAAAGTTAAGTTGGCACACAGGTTCCTAGTCTCATGCTCTTCCACACTGAAAAAAATCACCAAACGATACTGGTGTCACTTCTTTCCTCAATCCTTTCATATACTGTTTGAAGTAACAAAAAGATCCCATAAAATTTGGCAAAAACAGAGAAAATGACAACATTACAAATTACAAACACACTATTTTTATTGTTACCATGTTTGATTTATTTTACAACTGAGACCATCATGACGCAAAAATTCCCATCTGAGCTACACCGCTCACATTACACTTTTACTGATTTTATAGATAATAAAGCAATTTTAAATAGACCAGATGTTAATAAACATTGCACACGTTCATGTTACGAATCAGCTGACAGCTGACATTGAACAGGACCCTCTGAAGATCACATCTTAGCACAAAATTGTAAAAATAATAATAGCACAAAATAATCTTGCTTCAAATTAAGATAATAATATAATCCTGTGATGAACTGATATCTCAACCCTACATCAATCCCTTTGTTTCCAGGATGCACTTTGAAACACAGCCACCCTGTATACAAGGAACAGTTGATGAAATAGAATAAATAAAGAAAAATTACAACGAATGTTTAATGGATTATAGCGCTGAGATTTGCACAGAAACGATCTTGAAAATAAATCAAACAATGTCTGTATCATAAAACTTTAATTGGTTATGATGTAGTGGCTGGATTTGCCAAAAAATTAATTTGTAAACTTAATTCCAGTTCCAGTTGTGTTTTGTAAGCTGAGGACAAATAGTAATTCAGTAACCTGCAAGTAACATGTATGAGACAGTGGTACATTTCAACTTCAGAATTCCTTTTCAATACGTCATTTTTTTCACATAAGTTAATCGTATACATGCTATTTAAACTTACAAATAGGAACTGCAATGTACAGACAGAAATTACTTTGGAAAGTGGTAGTTTGATTCAGACGCCAATACACACTGTAGATACAAGTATTTCTGACACACTCTTGTCATTATATACAAATTTTCTCTTGCACGGTGTTTCGGAGACCTAATTTCTTCTTAAGGTATAATTTATGACAAGTGATATCACTGATATCACATCACTCCCCTGAAATGTTTTCACATGACACGCTAGCAGTTGGTTGTGTATTTGCTCAAAACAGGTCCGTTTTGAGTTCCAGGTAAAAACACGGCAATACAAACACCGTGCCTACCTGACACAAACTGTTATTTACTATGAGTCATGGGAACTCTTCAATTGATGCTTGAGCAGATGCCAACAGTAATTTATCCAAAGACGTAAATGTCCGATATGCATAAAATCAAGTTCGGCAATTATTAAAACATACAAATGTTTTTCTCAGTACATACTAAGATACAACTGGAGTTATATATTCAGCCTTTTTATTAAGAGACATTCTTCAATACGAAGGAGGACAAACATTAAGGTTGCTCTCGAATTCAGTTCTTGATGCAAAAGTATAATTGGGTAATTTTTTATTCTTTTATCATCCATCACTATTGGCCAGCATATTACTTTTTTGCTTTTACTTCGTCTACATATGGAGTTCAATGCACCATACGGATCAAATGTACTGTAACAGTGGCACAGCTGATGATAAAACTTCCCAGATATGTCTTTTTGTACTCATAACACAAAGAGAAAAAACTTGCTTTCCTCATGATCTCTCATAGCTATAGGAAAATAACTGTACTCATAACAGTAACATTAAATGCAATGAAAATTATTTTGCTATAAAGTGATTAGTTAAGAAGACTTTTTCAGCTTTCAAAGAAGCCATGCACATTTAAGCTATTTTTCATTACATAAATTGTCTCATATTGTTCACATATGTTAAGGAAGTAAGATTATTGTTAGTTGAAAGGGATGCACTACAAAAAAAAATAATTAAAAAAAGGAAAACTGTACCATTTCACCAGGGAGAATCAAGTAAAAACGTTTCACCGTTACAAATGCATACTCAATGTTTTACTGGTTTTTGCACCTCAACTGCTGGTTGTTTCAATTTAACAGCCCTGAAGCTGTATGAAGTCTCAGGTGCAAATACTGAAGGGTTTTGGGCCATGCACTGCAGGTACTTCTGGGATGTCCACCTAAACATGCAAGCCCAAATTATGTGCTGAAGAAGGACTAGCAGTGCTTCCAGTATGAATTACCTGGTTTCACATATGAATGATGGACTGTCTGCAGGGAATCTCATCTCCAATGGACTTGAGGATTACTGTGCAAACACACATCGGCATGAAGAACGAAAGCTTCAATTTTAGACATTCCACTCCACACACAATATTATAATATCTCCAGTCACTTGGCATTGAGAATGCTGCTTGCTTGGTTTGAATTCTGGGAAAATAGCTGTCCCATTTCATCTGTTCTTGAACAACACAAGTACCAGCTCAAAGTCTTTTCAGCGCAAGTGGTGCTGGTCCTTAAACTGCGGGACGTGTTTTCGGATACATCAGCGGATGGAATACAGAGTTCGGTCTTCTTAGTTCATGGAAGTCCTTCTGCCACAAAGTCCTAAATTACCATACTATTTTGAATGTTTTGATGTCATTACCTTGACTGTACACAGCAGTGGCTTATGCTTTGACTTTGCAACAGCTGGTAAAGACAACTCGTTCTTCGTCACTGCATCACATCACATTCTCTCTATTGCTGGAACAAGTAGTGTAAAATATACACATTGCGCAGCTGGAGAGTTAATGGTTATACATCTAGCTCATCTGTCAACATCAAGTTGAGAGTTCTACTGCTTTCCAGGAGAACACTGTCCGCCATGATTGCCAGGAAGGAAAGATAGGGGGAGAGTCATTACACCTGACTCTGTAACCAGTTACGAGGGTCCAGTTTAGCCCGCAAGTTCCTCAGACTACGGCGTGCAGTAGTGGCACGGGGGAAGGGGCTGCCATCCGATTCTGAGGTGTTGCTGCCCTCACTAGAGCTGTGACTAGAAGTGCTGGAGCAGGACGGGGCAGGCACCAATTCCTGGGGGGCCAGACCACAGGCAGAGGCCATGTACCCCCGGCCCTGCAGGCTGCTGAGCTTGGCATCCAGAGAGAGGGTGCGGGGTCGCGACTGAGGGCGTGGAGACTCTGGCCACCTACGGGAGGGGCTGGGACTGGTGCTGAGGGGGCTACCGCCGTCAGAAGACAGGCTGATGCAGGAGGTGGGTGGCCCAGGCCGGGGGCAACGTGGACTACGGGGCACACGGCTGTGGAGGCAGGGGCTAAACCCAGCCGCTGCTCGCAGAGGATGAGAGTGAGTCAGGGGCTCCCCAAACAAGGATGCCCAGGGAAGGGGTCCCTCCAACTGGCTAGGTAACTGCACCTCTTGCATGCGCTTTGTCAGAATGTCAGTCACCGTTCCAATGTCATCCGAGGCATCAATAACTAGAAATGGAGAGAGACAGGATTATTAAAATGATGGATTTAACACAATTGGGACCAGTTTAAATGTTGGCAAACAAAAGCAAAAGAACAACATATTAAAAGAGGCAAAACTATTCAGAATGACCAAAAATGACCATGTTTTGTGCACATAAAACTAAAGAAGGAGAGCTTACACAACAAGGAAGAACCAATCCACCAAATGCATGATCCCTATACGGCTAAGATTACCTAACACGCAACCTGCTAATTTAAGAAAGGTTTTTCACTTGGCACTGTTCTCAGACTGACACGTCACAGCAATGTATAAAATGCACGTGGCTAGACTTCTAACACTGAGGTGTGAAAAATGATAAACTACTTCTCCATTTCTCACATTTTCATTTCTTTTCTTTGTCTTTTTTGCATTTGGCTACAGCTAAAGTGTTCTGCAGTTACAGAGAATGAGGACAGCAATGTTTGCTTTGATGATGATACATCACATGAATGTTACTAAACATAAACTCTAATTTCAGCTGGGTTGTAGTACATTTGGTAAATTTCCGTGTAATGCAGCCTCGGCAGGTCCGACAAATTCCGCTCTGGTTTTTTGGCTGTCAGAATTCAGAGTTTGTGGTAACATTTTGCCGTTCCTGACATGCGGGTAAACCTGCAGAGCATCTGAGATCTCATCCAGGGTGAAGATGCTCTGACACTTGCTTCACTGTCATGTCTAAATGCCCTCGGCACCACAGAAGAGGACATCAGGGTCGCGCGAGCACCATGCAGGTTAATGAAGCAGATCCCAGATGTACTGAGGGTTATCATCTGTGGATCCCACACACCACAGTTGTACGCAAAAATCCCCGTGGGGTTGTGTAAGCAGGAGCTGCTGGCAGGATCCGGATATCACAACAGGAATTACCTACGTGTCTGAAAGTTGTGCTCTGCAGCATTCCACTATGTTTTTTTCACTTCTTCTTTCAGTTACAGTAATGCTCCTGCACGAGAGCAGTAAATCTGTGCCACGACTGTGCAGGATATCTTTAAGAAAGTAATCTGCATTTTGATGCAGAAGTGAAATTTCATGACATGCACCATGGAAGAAGAACTCCCCTTGAGACTATGATGAATTGCCTCTGCTCTTGCTGCTATTTCAGTTCAATTCAATTGAAAGACTAAGCTTTAATATTCACTTTCATAACACAGACGGTACATAACCTAGAAGACATTATGTTGACATTATAATAAAATATGAATGATCTCAGGATGGCAGGAATTAATCTAAAGTTTTTGTATTTATATAGCATTTATTAGTGCATGTTTTGAAAGCACAGCGCATGGCACTCTGTTTCTACAACTGTGTTTTTACTCAAATGCTATAATACAACTCAAGTTCTGAATTGTGGCCATAGCAGCTTCTAAATGCTGTGCTTACAGTAGGTGGCTATTAAGTACTTTTTGTAGTACAAGTCGTATTTTGTAGTTTGAACATTGGGAAACAGTTTGCTACTTGAAAGTTTGTAGCTTGGAGACCAACTGCACGTTGTTGTAACACTGCAGTGTTTTCGTACATTCCAACGAAGGGAGAACCTGTTTCAAACAAGGTAAGGAATTATTCGCTTTGTTGACAACAGACAGTCAACTGATAAATCAGCATTTGTAAATGACAGGACAGAATGCGAAGCTGCACAAGCAGACCTCAACTTCAATTGTAAGGAGGTAAAAAGAATAACAATTTTGTGCTTTCGGGAGTTCATAGGTCAATAAAAGATAAAAATGAAAATACATTTCATACAATCAAGTCTTTTCTGTTTATATCTGGGAGGGGAGAGTACGCTGACTCAAATTCATAACAATGTTGGTTCAAAAGAGCAGACACATTTGACACACTCTACAACATGTGACACCCAGCCTACAGTAAATTCATTAGTTTAAGGTGTGGTAAAGGTGTGTGTTTGACAACCTTGCAATGTTTTTCTTGTTAAGACAGCTTCCTTGGCCAGTAGAGGTCTCTTTCATGAAACTTAAAAGGCGTAGGACGAATATTATGACAGATCTCCTCCACTTACATCATCACAATACCTGACTCATCATTCCCACAATGTTTGATCAGCAGGAAGTGGGACATTTCTAAATCGAGCACTGTCTGTGCTTCATTGCCTAATTCTGCAGCTGTTCTACAGCTGTTCCAGAACCCAGAAGATGCCACTACCCGTTCAACATCCACAACCATCAGAAAAGATGCCCCCTCCGAGAATTCATATTTTTTCCTTTAATTTTCACCTTTTGTAACAATGGAAGTACGGCTCTAATACCCACATTTTCAAATTCTCAGAAAAACAAAGTTCTGACCACAGTGCCTCCATACATACATTTGGTAGACAATTTATTAGGCACACCTACCAGATTACTATGTCAGCAAGCATCCCAGACATGAATATAAAGCATCTAGATAAAGTCAGGTGGTCCAGATAGTGATTGACTAGGTGCTTCCATAGGCAAGAAGTATGATCTAAGTAACTTTGAACTATCTGGACCACCTGGACTTGTGCAAGCTTGATGGTGGACTGGAAGTGAGCAGCTCAGCAAAACAGTTCAGAAGAGTGCCTCAGAACACACTATTTAAGACCTCAAAGTAAATAGGTTATAACAGCAGAAGACAACACTAGGTTCCACTCCTGTCTGGTCAGAATAAGAATATATCGAGAAACTTTGGCTGGTGGGTCAAATTCAAGTGTGTCTTGCAACATGCTGAATAAAGACTTATGTACTCTGCATGGTGTCAGCAGAACAAGGTGGTGCTATAATGTGGTGGCCAGTGTTTTCTCAACCAAATTTGACTTATTGCTTCCATCGAATCACTGTATACCAAAACATTACTGCTGACTGACAACAGTCCGTCCTTCTTCCTTTGAAGACTTCCTAAAAGATAAGACCAAGTCACAAGGCATTCGTCATCATAACACGGTTCTATTAATGTGGCAAAGACCTGTGCAGTCCTTGTTTATGAGTTCTACTCAGTACCTTTTGCGATGTGGTGGGATGGGACATTTGGAGGCTGAATATGCAGGCAAAATATTGGCAAAATAACTGGGAAGGTGTCAGTTCAGTGGAAACCCTGTGAAGAACTTCTAGCCCAAAAATTCAAAACTGCACAGAACTGCAGCAATGCATTGGCTATAGAATTCTTTGTCATTATTATTCATTTGTACCTAGCTGAATCTTTTGCTTAAGGCAGCTTGCAGTGTAGGATACACAGCAGTTTTCTGCCTATTCACATAACAATACAATGAAATCCACAAACCCACAGTTACATACAACAGGCTAGTCAGGTTCCCCAATTCACTGAAACCACTTGTGCTTGAATTGTGGGCAGAAACCACCACCAAACCAGAAGGACATGTAAACTCCATTCTGATCTGGATTCAAACTCAAGTCTAAACCAACAAACCAGGTGCTGCAAGGTACCAGCAGCACCTGCCAAGTGATGAGAATATTCTTTTAACTGTTCAAAACAAATAGGGGGACCCCTAAAACTTGATTTATTCTGACTGACTCTTAACTCTAAATTGTGCTAGTATATTCCACATTGACAGTTTTATGGGTTTAGTGATCCATGAGCTCCTGTGATTCGTGACCCCTCTCACAGATGAATGAGGGTCTTCATCAGTGGCTTCTTTTCCCCTTTCCCTTAATTTCAAGTAAAGGTACTGAAAACCCCTGGCGACTACATGCTGCAGGGTAACCTGAGTCTCACAATAAAACCCTTCATATGAAGTCTAAGCTGTGTCCTGTGTGTCATCACACTAATTCTAACCTATACAACATACAATACCTCACTATTACTGGTCAGTCAGAGAACATCTTCTGTGTTATGAGACCACCGCTTTGTTTTGCAATGTTTCTGAACAATGGAAGTCATGCCTAGCCAGGCTTATAGAAAAATCACATGAAAAACACCTCTGTAAATTTCAGTCAAACAATTTAAAACAGCTTTGTGCAGGACGTGACAACGCAACCATATAAAAGTTTGTGGTGTGTCTCTTTTCTCTATCAGAAGTATCACCTTCTTACCTTGGGTACACGTGACAGGTTTTCATGGTGCAAGCTGAACAGATATAAAAAGTATTTTGTAAGCCTAAAGAATTAGCAACAGCAAACCTTCAAAAGAATATTTACAAGTTTATCATTTCTATGTTTCTTCTGAATTCATAGTTACTGTTTGCTGTGTTTATATACTGCATGCCTACACAGCATATATGTAAACGTTGTATGTGTGCTCTCTCCAAATGTCACGCTTCAGAGCCAACGTGCACATGAGGGAGGGTCACCTGCTGGGTTGGTTGAACAAGATCTGTTCACACTAAATCCCAACAGCAGAGCAGAGTGTGTCTACGTGATTTAGATGTGTGCTCTGCAGCATTCCACAAGTTTTTTTTCCCCCAAACTTGTAGGGTAAAAGTAATAAACATAGTTGACAGGGGTGGATTAACAAGTCTGTGTTTTACCTTTTGTGCCTACAAAGTACAAATAAAAATAATCTGAACAGGGTTAGTAAAATCATAAATTACATTTTCTTCATACCTGTCTCTCCAACCATATTAAACTCCTTTTCATGTGCCATGAAGGAGCTCCTCCTCCTTAGTATTTCTTTTACTGCTATTATTGAGAAACACCTGTCTTCCTCTATGTTTGGGAAATCTGTATAATAAGACAATCTACCACAATTTTACTGATATCAAGTAAAAAAAAAAAGTACAAATTGTTGGTTACTTTAGTCAATCCACTGAGTCAGGCTGTCAAAACTATACACGTTCTTTCACATTACATGACAAATTTCCAGAAGACCTCCAGTCTGTAAGTCTCAGAATCAAAATGAAAAGGCTGGTACCCATGGCATGTATCCAGATTCAGCTACTGAAATAGTATCATGCACGGAATTACTGTAGGTGAGGGTTTGATTTAGTGTGTGTGTGTGTGTGTGTGTGTGTGTGTGTGTGTGTGTGTGTGTGTGTGTGTGTGTGTGCATGTCTGTATAGTGGAGTGTGGTGGAAGTGTGTACCATTACCAGACTCTACATCACAATGAAACCGGTCCTTTGGAGCCNGTATAGTGGAGTGTGCTGGAAGTGTGTACCATTACCAGACTCTACATCACAATGAAACCGGTCCTTTGGAGCCTTTGAAATATACTGATGAAGAGAGACAACGTAGGCAATGTCTTTTTGCATGAAACCTGCAGAGCAACTGGTCATGCTTACTAGGGTGAATTCCTGCAGGCCCAATGTGATCCATCTCAGACCAAGCTTGTTACACATTAACAGAGCCAATAACACCCTAACAATAGCTAGTCAGCCTTTCCCAGAACTGCCCCATGTTGTTAATTTTTTTGCCCCACAAAACAAGCGTCATCTGTTCTCAGGGATGCTAAAAAGTGGACAAGTCTTAACAGGTAAACAATGCACCTATGTCTCCAAAACCCCTGACTCACAATGCAGTCATTATTAAAAATGCAAGACAATTCTCACCTTTCCAGCCTGCAGAATAACTTGGGTTGCAAAACCCATGCAAATAATATCGCTGTACTTCAGGCTAAAGTATATTGGTTTGGCTGACAACATGGGTTGGACCTCCAGCTTAACTGAAAGTTGAAATGGATACCAAAATATAATAGTCCTATAAATATTTGTATTATTGCATCATTGACATCAAATCTGATCAGCTCAACTAACTTAAATTGAAGGAAGTTGTAAAGGACAGATTCTGAAACATAACCTCAAATATTAAAAAAGGGCTATGCGACTTAATTTGAGGTTGCGTTCGAGTGGAAACGACAAAAAAATACGGGGTTCATTCCATCATGCATGCTTGTTTGTGGCACAGTATGCTGGCTGGTAAAGTGCTTTGATTATGTAAAATAATGCACCATTA
Organism: Arapaima gigas; assembly: GCA_900497675.1. Lineage (NCBI taxonomy): Eukaryota > Metazoa > Chordata > Actinopteri > Osteoglossiformes > Osteoglossidae > Arapaima > Arapaima gigas. The sequence goes on from UFQX01002031.1 coordinate 11,381, forward strand.
TAAATTTGCAGCATATAAAAATGTACCATATACCCACCAATAATCTACATAGCCTTATTTCAAACCCAGTCCACAATAGATTAATCAACAAACAAATCAAGCATCTAGTACTAGATATTGAGGGTCTTATAAAAGCCAATACAAGCAAAATAATGCATTATAACTATATATAAGCTGTGCTGCTGGAAGAGAGTCTCAAGGATACCATGGAGGCTCAGTAAAACAAGCAACCGGATACTAGACCAAATCAGGCTGGAGGTCACATGACAAGCCCGAATGATGCGTCCGAGGTTATCACACTTTAGACACGTCACATGAAGATCGAATCCTCTCAAAATCTAATTTAATGCTTGGGAAAGCTGAGGGGAAAAAGAAGAAGATGATGGCCAGCAACTAGATGGATTAGCTCAATCACAGCTACGATGCATGCAACTTTCTGGAAACACTATTTATGTGGCTACCTAGAGTCAACATTGATGTGGATAGCATTTAACAACAACATTAGGCTGTATTAGTATTATTAAACTGGCACTTTATCCAAAAGGACTTACAGTATTTTACCCATTTATACTGGCGGGTATACTGCGAGGGTAGTTAGAAAGGGAAAACTTCACCTGTCGCTGTAATAGGAGGAGAGCAGAGCGCGGACCTCAGATGACACAGCATTATCCTGGAGTAGCAGCCCCTCACAAGACTGTGTAGGGAGGGAATTGGCTGGGGCATGGGCAGTCATGGGATATGGATGAGGGTTGGGAGGACAGGTTGGTTGTGCGTTGGGTGGGACGGCCGAGACGGGCGGGAAAACACATCGTGGTTGGAAATCAAATGATTGGGTTCAGGTGATAGGGTGAGGTTAGGTGGTATAAAAAAAAATGAAGCAGAGAGAAGGGCAACATTCAATGTTAATTCATCGCAGAACAACAAGATTCACATCAAATCATTTGAATAAAGATTAATTATGTTACATGTTAGGATAATAGAAGATGTCACAGAAAACATTTGGAACCCATTTCACATGCAAATGTATTTACGATTAAAAATTGAAACGGAACAAAAACAGAATGGCAAGACGAAACAACGGTGGAAAGAAAGAACACGAGGATGAGCCAGGATGAGGGAACAATGGAAAGAGAGAGACACCAACATGAGTTTCGGCGTGCTACAGAAAACACTTACATCCACGTCACATCACAAATGGAATGACCAAAGTTTAGTGAAAAGCTAGCAGGCACTGGACTAATGGTCAGGCCCAAATGTATTGTTAAAAAGCCGCTCATGCAACAAACAGAAAAAGAAAAGCTTTAAAAAAACAAAAGGTTGGTTGTGTAATGTGTACTCGTACACTAAAATTGCCCGCATACTGAATGCTCCGCCCATCTGATTCTCTGCACGCTCGAGCAACGGAGGTAATTTGTTCCAAGTTCTCTGATGTACTACAGGGAATGTATACAGTTAGACAGGTATTCTCACTGAGACTGTGATGAATGACCTAAGATGGCTCTCTGCCATTTTAGAATGCTTTTCTATGGTTGTTTTGTTTAAAGCCAGCTTTTCTTCTTCATCTTTGCCTGTGATTTAGTCTTGACAGTTATCAACAGATAATTGCTGCAGGGCACTTTCAACCTGCTGCAAATCTTGCCTTTTTCCGCATGGAATATGAACCAATTTGAGCACATTTGAAAATTTAATAATTACTACATCTTGGCAGAACGTGTCATAAAACAGCCCAGTTAATGTCTCTGTTTTTCAGGCGTTTGCACTCATTACTCATCAGGGAAAAAAATGAGTGGAAAAAAGTTATTTAAAAACTGAAAGATAAATAAAACAATCTATTATAATCTGTTAACTGACTCCAAGATAAAACCTTGTTCCTCAATAAACATATTCCCTTGAAAATCAACAATGCATTTAAAAATGTAGCAATTTATATTAAACATGAACTTGTGAAAGGAAAGCTTATAAAACAGGAATGGGTGCCAATCTGTGTTTGGCACTTGTGTTCACACACAGGATGTGGGGATCTTACTCATCTCGTGGTATAAAGAGCCCTGCTTTGCCGTGGTGGGAGTCGGTTTCCGTGGCGATGGTATCTCAATTTTCATCAGGTCATCACAGCACTGCTTCCACTGGCCTGTGAGGGAAAGAAGATGACACTGATGGAACAGTGTAGCAGCGAACATGATATAACCCTGTTCTCTACTTGGCAATTGCTATGCATGTCACATTACATGCACCTTGCCTTCACGAGCATTAAAAAAGCACATCAGTAAATACATTTTCAAAATTGTCCCATGTCAATATATAAGATTTCCATTTTTTACGTGGAGCCACTGGGGGAAAAAACACTTGGCTATGAGCACTTTAAAAACTTTTTAGAGTTTGTAAGTAAATCACATTGAGAACTTGAAAAAAAATATCAACAATTTCCTGGAGCATACTCGATATAATAGAACCTATTCCTATGTATGTCTTGTAACAGAATCTGGACATCATTTCATTTCTCAAGCCGCAGACTCAGTGACACAGGCAGAGAAAAGATAGTACATTGTCTTTTGTGAGAGTGATACCTTGAAGGTATAGATAAAATACCGTTCACCGAAAAGGAACAATGGAAAAAAAATAAATCAGGAAATTGTAAAAGAATTTGAACATCTGCTATGTAATATCTTTCTGGGCAGAGTGATACATAGGTAAGGAAAGTTCGCCAACAAGGGAGTGTAAAAGACATGCACATGGCATAATTTTGCAGGTACTGTATTAAAAGAACATTTAACAAAGAAAACCTGCAAACTTTTGGCTTAACATAAGTCCCTTAAAACAGATTAATGTAGTCAAAAAACAAACAAGCAAGTCTTCATATTTGTATTACTGACATCTGTAAACACAAACAAATACCAACAATTACACTAAATTCTTTTTTGTTTGGAGGTGTGCCAGGCCTGAATGGGGTGTTCAAACAAGTTTTTATCTCATCCTGACGTCAACGTCTTTCTCGGCAGCTACGTGAAGAATAGAATCTTGACCGAAAAGCACCGTAGAACCGGACTAACAAGACTTTCACCTTCCAAAACATACTTGGATATTGCTTGACCGTGAAATATTTGAAAAACATCTATTGGTGAAAATCACCACAAGTGTTATCTGTGTAAAAAAACACTTTTATATTAAATGTACTCCCATTTCCTAACTATTATACTCATTCCTGGCCAGGAAACAGCCACTGTCAGTGAAATAAACAGGCTGAGTACTCAGTATTCAGAACCACATTCGGGGATTGTGAGTCTTCAAGGCCAAAGTTAAGTGTCTGTAATTTGTCTTAAGTGGATTAATCCTCAGATCAGACATATATTTCACAATTGGAGGCAGTCATGCAGTCATGGGTACTACAGCTATTGCATAACAGAAAGTATTTTTGTTATTTATAACCATTATTTAGCTGACACCACTGTCACAGTGTTTGATACAGTTTGCCAAAATTCTTTGGCCTTTAACAGCATTTAGTCACTGTTTTTCCCAAAAATGTACTTTCACCCTTCCTGTAAAGTTGTTGCTCTTCCTCCTCCCTAATTACTAATAGTTGTCTTACTCTCTGAGGAGGATGGAATGACACCAGCGGCTGCAGGTGTGTCTGAAAATGAGGAAGAAGAAGCAACGTGTTTGTGCAAGATTGGCGCAGTGCTACGATGACCCAGCGCAACGTTCAGCTAAGTTAGACAGCAGAAAGTCTTTACTGACACTGAAGTATGGCAATGTGCTGTGGAACAGCAATCCAAACCCTTATGGATGACATTATGTAGCCTTTTAAACACCTATCTTAACAACATATTTCCTTTTGCTGCAGATGGTTGCTACGCACCTTGTATTGAAAAAAGGAAGTAATTTTAATGCTATATACAAATTACTCACTATAATTTACACAGCATATAAATTATATTATTTATTATATAATTATAATAAATAAGAATTATTAATAAATAACACATAATAATCATTTATGTATTTTTAAATAATTATTATTTTGTAGTATAAATTAATTTATACTACTTCCTATTTGTTACGAGTTCAGAGATCTGCCACCCTGTACATCACATTTCTCAAACATGAGTGACTACAGGAGTTTCTCCATGTTGTGTCTGACACGGGTTTAAGCTGATACCCACAGGCTGTGCAAGACACCCAAAGCCCAGCTGATGCTTTTGTGTGGTTTCTGCATTTCTGAAAACCTCAAAACAAAATCTCACATTTTCGCACAGTTTTGGTGTGATACAGTATGTTGATACACGTGTGGATATGTTCTTGTCTGTTTGATAAAAACCAGCTTAAGGCCCTTTTTTAAAATTTTATCCGTTTCAGGTTATCCCAGTCCCATGCTGATTTATGTGCCAAAACAAATGTCATATTTTTCTTTTGTTTTCATGGTTGTCAAAGACACTACAGATAATAATAAGGATGCATGCAACTAAAACCCAAGTAGGTAAAAAAAAAAGGTTTTATTATGTATTGACATTTTAGACAAAATATCCTTGAAGGGAGGCATCATGATACATAGATGTCTCTCTAACGTCAACGAGTGATATTGCATTTCCATAAAAAGAATATATTTGCATATCTGATAGTTAAACTGATTATGTTTAATTATGTTTAGCATAAAATATAGAAAATATAGATTAACCACTGATAGAGTGACGTGGACCTCAGGACCCAAGACAGAGCCAGCCAGTCTTCCTTAACCACTATCTATCAGCAGGCTCAGTCAACAGTAGCACCCGTTCTGTACTTTCCAAGTCCAATAATCTTTGTCACTTTGTTGCTGTCATTACAAAGACTTATCTGAAGGTGACTTCAGGTGTCAGCCTCTTACCATAGGTGGCACGTCAAAAATGTTTCTGACAAGCTCAGTAACTACATCACCAGTCAGTTGTCACGTACAAGACAAAGAAAAGCCATAAAAAAGTACTTATTGGAAACATCCAAACAATTTGCATAACTTCTACTCAGACAGACAGGCATTTAAAATATAGTGGTATAATTTAGTATAGATATAGTTCACATTCAGCACCAGTCCAAAAAAGTGAGTACACTTAAACTTCACAAGACAAACACATGATGTGACAAGCTCAACAAAAAAAAACAAAGCAAAGCAGCCCACAAGTAGAAAACGCTGCAGAAAAGCTTGAAGACATGGTAGCTCAGACTTGTTAACCAAACACTTAAAAAAAAACTATTTCCCAGCAAGTGCAAGCAACTTCCAGACTGGTGCTGTATACAGCATATAAACAAACAATAATTTGTTTTTTACTGTCGTAAAGCTATTTATTTTGTAAATGACAGCTGCATAGGCCTATCTTGCCCTCATGGGCCTTGGGGTGTGGGGTTATGGGAACTGATATTCTGACAAACAGGAGGTCTCATGATACGCACAGAACATACATAATGGTCAGCTTGAGGTTAGGAACATGACACGGTGTTTGTTTTTAGGGTGGAAACTGAGGATGGTTGCAGACTGCTTTCTGCTTACACTGCAACACAAATTCAAGTTTCTCCCTAATGCTTGGTTCTGGTCATGGATCTGGTCACCCCTGGCTAAAATTTACACCAATGGCTGTTTTTGGTTCGTGGCTGTTTTATGTCCCCACCATAGTGTACCCTGCCTTGTACCCTATGTTTCCGTTGTTACCCTGTATTGAACAAGCAGTCATTGATACTGGATGGATAGCAGAAAGAGTTTGAACAAACCGTATAACAGAGAGACAACATAACTATGTTGGTTTGCTACAGTAACTTTACAATTTAAAAGAAAAAACTGAAGTGGTCTCGGGTTTAAAGAGTGAAAATTGCTGGTTCTGTTAACTCCCGACTTTCAGTCAGGCCACACATTTGACCGCATCAATGGGGTGGAGGCACTCACTCATGTCATAGAACTGCTGCCAGAAGGCCTCCATCCAGCGCTGCGTATCTTCCCGACTATCCACGGCCACCGTGTGCGTCACCTCCTCTCCGCCGTACCGATTGCTGATGGAGATGCTCTGTGCCTTGCTGTGGGGATCTTTCTCTGTGGCTCGGATCCTTGTTTCCTGGGATGGCACGCAAACGATGGTGAGCAATTCTCCTAAGTTATATCTGAAGCAGTGAAACAGTACCCATATCTAAAAACTGATTTAGAAAACCACCTATTAACTTATACGCTGGTAGATACTGAATCTCAACACAAGCAAAATATTTGTAAAAATTAGTTTCTGAATTTGAGGAAAGGCTCACTGCTACTATAGCAGCTTAAGGTGTTGACTCTGAATTGATACTGTAAGAATTCCCTACTGTAAAATTTGGTAAATCATAATAAATATTACCATCTACCATTGCCTTTGACAAAGCCACAAGTCATAAAAGGTTAAAAATAAATATAATTCAGTTATTGAGACCAGTGGCAGTGGACAAGCAGTTCTTGTCTTTCACACACATCATTGTCTGAAACTGTTCCACAAGGTATAAGTCATTACTTTCTGTCTCCAGCAGATGGCAGAACCTGAAAGGAAACCATGAACAGCCACAATGCTCCTGAACTACTGAGATAACTAACTGAACTAACTGGAACTAATGAACACAATGGCACGTCTACAAAAAAATAAAAAACAGAACAGAAACTCGCCTCGTTTTACTGCGCAATGCAACCCTGTAGCCTGAATACCTCCTGGGACAACAGCAATGTTCAGCATCATGGGAAGTGACCTGCAGCGGTTTTGGTCCAGACATACAGGTTAATGGGATCAATGCGTGACTCATTAGGTGGACGGGACACCTTGTGTCCTCAGAGCTACCTGGGTGACTGTTAGGACTGTCAGCACTGTCCCAAACTGACTGGGTGTTCAGCATCTTTAGCAGGAGCAGTAGCAGCATTTGTTACAACAAACAGAATTTGACGCATTTGGAAAAAAGGTCACAGTTAAAGAAGTCTGAAGGTTAAACGATTTAAATAAAGCTTTGCTCTGGACTGCCGCTACCCCTCTCAGGATTAAGTAGCTAACTATAATGCGTGGATGGATGAAAATACAGATTTGTTTTTATGAAACTATGCAGTAGGTTTTTTCACAGTTTACTACTTTATTGTTGGGTTGCCATGGCGGTGCAAAAAATAGCGTTTGGCGCCTCACCGCCACTGGGCTGAGGGATCACATGAGCTTGAACCTATCTCCATTTGTGTGAAGTTTGTATGTTCGTGTGTGTGTGTGCGTGTGCGTGTCCTCCCATAGGTCAAAGATGTATCAGTTGAGCTGGTGACTTTGAACTGTCCTTAGTGTAGGAATGTGTGTTTGTGAGGTAGTGTGTGAGCGCTCAGCAACTGGTAAAACACTCTATGCTTCCAGGACAGGCTCACGACCACGATGACTGCGTGTTGAAATTACTGATAATGATGTATGAATGATGAATGAAAACCAGTGCTGATGATGGCAGAAATGTGTTTCCATAGAACGACATGAAAGACACGCATGTACACGTATATATATCCGTGTATATATACGTCACTTGTATATTTTTTTGGATAATTTTTTTATTATTTACGTATAACTTATGTAACACTGCTTGCATTAACTGGAGATTTCCCAAGTGCCTTTTGTAACCATGACACTGTAACTGAGTTTAGAAGAAAGTCTTCAGTTACGCTCCATAAGTACTGATAATGCAATAATCACAAAGAGCAACTCGAATTTCGACACAATGAGCTCCTACAAAATCGCAAAAATTAACACAATGTTCTCCAATGTTCTCATGATTCAAGCTGGAGAAGTGGCTCGCTTCACCTTGTTAATGGCGATTGTGAAAGCTGGCTCCACCTTGGTGTCAACATCCTCCTTCCGATGGTAGCAGAAGAGGTTTGTTCCCCTCAGGACACCATAGATGTTTGTCCACTTCTCATTGTCCCCTCCCAGGTGCTGTGAGACACATCAAGAGATACAAATACAATAGTTTGTAAAATGAAGAGAGCGGTGACTTGATTTTGGACTCAATCTCCCACTGAACCCTCTACCCTCTCACCTTGACTTTGAGGTGGCCGCTCATCATTTGGTCTGTCATGCATCGGGGCTGTCCCACAAGACGACAGCACATGCTACCATACAAGGGCAGCCAGTAGGAGCATTCCTCTGGAAGGCAGAGAAACAAGGAGATGGTCACACAGGGGTGATAAGGAGCTGTCATACAGAGCCCCATATGCCAAGGGGGCTGGTTAAGGTTTAGGTCAGGGACAGGAGACTCCAAGCTTGGATGGTCACAGAGCAGCTATTTTTGACTCACTTCATCAAATGTTCTTTTAGCAAGAACCCAACTTACCTAGGCTTGCATCTCTTTTAGACACACTTCCCTCCTGATCTCCTAAATGCTCCATAAACACTTATTTCACCATCTCTCACAATCATCTTTGTATTTCCTAAGAATTCTATACACAGCTTCTCATGTAATGTACAATAGCAAAAATGGTGGGATTGGGCAACCAGACAGAGCTTTGACAACCCTGTACCTAAAGCTGTTTGTCTGTTACGAAATGGACATTTGATTACCCTGAGTTCTATGTCACATTGGAAAAAGCAGCTGGAAAACAAATACATTTTAATGTTATGTAAATGTAATTTTGAGCTGTCAGATATAGGAGTTACAGCTCAGATGGACTGTGTGTCACCATCTCTCACAATCATACTGGTGAAATCCTACCCTGTACTTAGTCCACTGGTTAGTGTCTGCTGACTGTGACCCTGTTGAATAGCAGCCCATCAGGAGGAAGACTAACAACACGTGGATGGCCGGGTAGAAAAAACAGTGCAGATGGGTAAAAGAAAAGACAGAGAAGTAGATGCTTGAGCTCATATAAAGCAGCAGGAGCCTCACAGACGCTCAAGCAGACCCCAGTGGGCACAGATGTAATGTGCTACTGTTTTTGCTTGTCTAACTAGTATAGTATAGTATAGTATTACTATCAGCCCATTAGTAAAGATCAGTGGGAATAAAAAAAATAATTAAAAAGTAATGTGAGATGTGTGTGTATGTGTGTGCATGCATGTGTGTATAAGACCTTTTTTCCCCACACTCACACACTATATGTACCTATTTTTGGTATTAAATACTATGCGGGGACTAGTGAGTAAAGAGGAAGAGGCAGGCAAATGAGGTCTCACCATTTCCTGTGATGGAGAGGTCGTGCGTGCGGAAGCTGTCCTGCACGTGTGCCAGCGTCAGAGAGGTGTGGGCCAGCAGGTGGTACTTGGGTCCCCTGCAAACAGACCCACACAGGACTGATGTTAAATGAAGGGTCAGAGTATCAGTGTCCGTGATAGTGTGTGTTTGCTGCTGTCACTAGGGCTGTTGAACCATGACCATGTGAGATCAAACTCACACTGAGCAGAAAGGAGAGCTGCTCAAAAATAGGGTGATCTCAAGGGTACCCAACATGTAACATTTCAAGCAGAATGATCTGCGAGAAGCTTCGTGAGGTGGTGTTGCGCTGCATTTTTCAAAAAGGTGAAAATTAATTTTGAAAAAATGCTATTAGGGTGATCTGTAGGGAAAAAAAACTTTCCAAAAAGAGTATAAAAAGTGGTATAAAAACAGTACAAGTAGGTGGCCACCATCACCAACAGGGTCCTGTAAGTCTTCTAGCCATTGTTCACAGAGTGCTTTGGGAATGGGGTGTGTCACTCAGTTTTTAAGAGACGCACACTTACGGAGTAGAGGGGACAGACAGGAGTAGGGGGGTCCCACCCCCATTGCCGACCGGGCTCCCGCCCCCAGGCTCCAGCCCCGTGCGGAACTTCTTCCCTGAGGAGCGGCCGAGGGAGCTACCCAGACGGCTGGCCAATTTGCGGGGCGCACCCCCGACAGTGCTCTCGTCCTCTGTGCAGCAGCTGTAAAGCTCCACGCGCAGCTCGAACCCGGGTTCAGCATCATTGCTGAGCAGACAAACACAGCGCGTTCAATTTAGATGTCAACATACCTCCAGGTCTCCACATCAGGTGTCAGCTACCACGCTTCACATTTACATCATGCTCTGTTTTGCGCAACTCCAGTATGCATCCATCACTATTGCCCACAGAAATCCACTACATTACTGGATCACAATCTTATTTAACAAAATTCTCACAATCACACTAACTGCATTTAACCCTTGCGGTGTTTAAGACAACTGTCTATAGATGGTGATCTCATGTAAAATTGGGCAAGTTATTATAATTGTTTATAAAGCAATTATAAATCAAAGATACTCATGCAATGATGTTTTCCACCTTTTAAACAACTTCATTCTCAGTCATAATTATAGTTACTACACTTTTTGGAATTTATGGTCTATAAACTAAAACCTAAAATTATGCCACTCATGTGGGTGAGCTCCTGAATCTGGGACATGATTTTCTTTGCGCCTTATTATAATCTCACCCATACATTCCTGTGGCCTGCAAAATCTGGACTCTTTCACAGATGTACAAAGAAATGAGTACAGCAGTGAGACTAGAGATCATTAATGTTATGTGCTCAGATGCCTAGGGTGGAGGATGTCAAACAACATGGTGCTAATGGATGTCAATCATATTTATGATTGACAAGAATTCTAAAGAGGTCAAACATGACAAGAACATAACCCAGGGGTTAAAACGCTAAGATACTGGAATTAAATTTTCGACATGGGAAACGACAGGTAGATATGTGGTGAGGAGGGTGATGATATAAGTACCCTGGGAACACTGGGAGTGAATCTAAAAAGGATACTCACAACACGATGGTGTCGTCAAAGCAGATGTCAGTCATGGTCCGGTCCACCATCACCATGTCTGTGTCATGGATCTCGCCGCCCAGCTGGAGCAGACAGAAGACAGCATAGCGGTGCAGCTCTGCCATAAAGACAGGGAAAGAGGGAGTGAGAGAGCAGCATAAAGTGAAGGTGCAGAAGTGATTCTGACCACTATTTTTATTTGCTTTCATACTTCAGAGTTTTTGCACATCAAAGAGGAGGAGATACGCAGACTAGTGACAGTAAAGCTCTGAGTAAGTGGCCTCTCAATTTGTGTGCTTCTCAGGTGTTGCAGATGCCTGTTTTCTGTGTCTTTGTACAAACATGCATCACTGGCATCTGTCTTTGTGTGTGGATGTGTATGAATATAGATCTCCATGGTTATGCAGCTGTGTGTCAGTTGGTGATATCATATCAACAGTTCATGATAAACTTGATCAACAGCAATGGTGAACCCCCAAGGAAGTGACTCCCATTCCTTTGTATCTTTGACATGAATCACTTGATATCAAGTAACGTTCACTCCAGCAGCTAGGCAATGTTTTCATTGCTTCCAGGATCAGACTTGTCTAAGTAGATTTTTTATCAGATTAAATGTGTAAAAACCATGTAGTGTGAGATTAAAGCTAGATAATATTAATCAGAACTCTGGTTTAGCAAAAGCCCCGATTGTTCTTGCTGTTTTACTATTTCACTTCCACTAAGGTATTTGGTTGGCAGGTCTGTCCAGGAAATGAGCTGTCACGTCTCTTCCAGCTCTTCTGCAACAGTTCCCAGAGATGTAGGATGGATGCTAGAGTATGAAAGTAATGTGTTAAGTCTTCTAGGTCTCATTAATCTGCTAAAAACCTCAGCAACAAAAAGAAGACTAAACTGATTCCTGGAAGGTAGCAAGTACTTCAGTCAACTGTTTGTGTGCCCAGTTATAGTGAAAAGACCCACATTCACTGTGTACAGTGTGACTCATCAGGATCAGGGTGAAACCACAGTAACGGAGGTAATGTGGATTTTGAGGATCTCACATACAAGGCTTTGTTGCCTTTAAGGTCTGCTATCGCATAGTTCAGGTCAACGGTTGTGTCCTTTGTCTCACCTCCTTTGTTCTTGAAGTACTCTGTGTCTTTCCACATGAGTGGGATGCGCAGATCTGCAACAGAAAGGAGCATTATGTCAAGACGGCACAGCCCCAAGTGACTGCAGCCTGTCAAAGAACTTGTATCATGATATAGCAGTGCCAGAGACAAAAAGCCTCTTGGCACCCATTGGCAGGTGTGACTCTTGCACACTGACATGACATGCCGTTTATGGTACATGATACACAATGGTGACTTGGCAAGTTGGCTCACGGCTTTTAATGCACATCAGCAGACCACAAAAGACAAACTTATTTGTATAAACTATTGTTCTATCATTCCAAGCATGTCAAGAATAAACTCAAGAAAAACCTGTAGCAGGAGATCTGTACCAGCCAGGGTTTGACAGATGACCTTAGGAGACTCAACATATATTGTGACAGACTGGGGGCCTCAGACAATGTCAAATCAGAGCAATGGGATCGCAAACCCCGTGGAAAAAAACCACAGCACGGGGTGAGTCCATAGATGGAAAGAGACACTCATTTCTTTTTGGGTCACTGTGATCAGGCCTGCCGCGAGGACAATCGCAGCTGAATCCAAGCACTCGGTCTGCCTTCATTTGCACCTCGGGAAAGGCAGCTGCGACACTCTCCATAAATACAGGAGGACAAACATAAGGGAAAGGACATTAGGGTACTGCATTCATATTCCACTGAGTACAGTTTGCAGTTTAGTGTATATCTGTCTGTAAATTCATGCCTGTGCATCCACACACATCAGGATATATTTTCCTATCTCTCACATTTAAAAATAAAAAAAATAGCTGGAGAATTATTATTGTTATTTGCTTAATAATTCCTAATTAAAATGTACTAAGCAAAATTCCAGTATATAACATGAACTTGTTAGTGGTAAATGATCCAATAATTCCATAATTGGGGTTAAACAAAGCCGAGCGTAAACGCAGTTGCTGTGCCTCTCCCAAAATTGTAGCACATATGATCACATGTGAATAGGGGAACAATTGTTTCTAACTGTAACTGGGATTAGTGAGGGAACTGACTACACTAATATTTAATAATGACCACTGTTTTTCAGTTACAGACCAAACTGAGGACTCCTTTGAGGTGACAGAAAGATATTTTGTCCTTGCATAAATGTAATTATTTCTGTAGTCTGTATATGTAGACATGTACCCTGAAGGTAATACAGCACCCTTACAAAATTATTATAACCGTAGTCAAATTGGCAAAAACGTAACTTGCATTATTGAGTAAGACGAACCGAAACTCACTGCTGTGCTCCTCAAAGGCTTTAAGTATCTATTTTGTGTCAACTATAAAATCCATGTTTTTGCTAACCCTTAATCCATCTTCATGATTTCTGAAAAGTTTTTATGAGACAACATCACTTTCTGACTCCGATGGGACACAAAGGAGAGAGGATGGAATAGGATAGAAGTGAATCAGTGTCCCACGGTCAAATTCAACTGTACAGCAACTTGAAACAGAGGAGACACAACTAGGTGCAAAATAAATTTTAAAAAAAAACAGACGGACAGACAGATGGACAGATAAATAACAGCAGACTACAGTGGCATTATGAAAACCAGAAAAAGAGACACAAAATGAAAGACAATAAAGTCCAAAAACTACTGAAAAATGCTGAGAAACAAAGAGAAACAAACAAGCCAACAAACACACGCTGATGGGGCTGCTATTGTAGACAGCCACTAAAGCAGCATCAACTTTTTTGAGTTTCCTTAATTTTGAGTTTCTTTAATTCTGAAATTCAAAACTCCTGAGATGCTCTACATATGATGTACTAGATACTTTATATAGAACACAAGTTTCTAGGAAATCTATTTTAGGCTGAATCGTAAAACAGGGCATGCTAGAACATGACAGGTCCTACCTGAGATGGCCACTTTGCCCTTGCAGGGGAGGCGTTCGTCCGAAGGACCAGCGTCCGATGGCCTACAAAAGAGACCAGACTTCATTTACCTTTCTACTGAGCTTCCATCTCAACACCAAAAGCAATTGTCAGTAAACAAAAAGCTCTTAGACTCGCTGAGAAAGTAGCTGAATAACCCTGCTTAGCACCACCATTGTGCACCTATGCCAAACATTTTCTCTTCAGATCATAAACCTTTGGTATCTATGCTGAGCACAGTACTGTCCCCAGAGAAACACCCTTCCCCCAAACCCATTACAATGGCTCTAGCCCTGACCTGCGCGCTGCCCTCTGCAGGACTTGGGCCTCTTTCATGCGCTGTAACTCTGACATGTAAGCCAGAATGCGGGCATTGCAAGTGAGCAGACTCTTGGCAGCCTCCAGCGCCTGGTCCCTCTGGGAACAGGCCCCCAGCAGCTTGCAGGTCCCCTCCCGCATCCGGATCTCATAGTCAATCTTCTTCTGGATATCACTGTCCTGTAAGCAACAGAAGAAGAAGGACTATTTTTAAATACATTATATGGTACTTTCTGATTTAGTTCAGGATTGTACACTTAGCCACTTGCAGTGATTTTATCATTAGCCTAGTAACTCAGAGCTGCCTGGGTCAAAAGCTGTAGCAGTGGTAAAAAGTAATAAGATATTATAGTTTTACCCTTAAAGTGGTTGCATTTAATATATAAATCTTGTGCTGCAGAACAGGTGAATGCTGTAGAGAGGAACACGTGTGCAGGTCATAGTCAAGTGCTAAGGAAAAATCTAAACAAATATTGCCAAACTTCATTATCCTTGCATCGCTAAAGTGTGCAGCACCATGTAAGTGTATTGTATAATTTCTTATTGATTTTTAAATTTTCATTTTGCTCACATAATAACAACTAATGGATCCTGTGGTAAAACACAGGGATAACACTAAAGCTTCATTACCTTTCAACTTTTTGAATTTCGTACGTGTGTGTGTGTCCATCAGCATGTGTAGAATGTGTGCAGACTTCTCAGTTTGTGTGTTTGAGTTAGAAAATACATCAGCAGGGGTATGTACAGCGTGAGGCACCCATGCTTGTGTGTGGTCAGAAGATCTGTCAGCATCGTGTACGTCTAGCCTGTGTGTGACATTACTGCATGATGTGTTTGACGTCACTACTCCCGCTTCTCTGGGCCACGTCAGATGCAAATCTTAAATTTTCAAAACGGTAAGTAGTTTTTTTGGAGTTTTATGAATTCGACTATGCAAGAATCACTTTGGGTGAAAAGTACTACTGTGTTATATATTTCAAGTGTGTACCTTGAAAAACAAAGCTGTGCATAAAGAACAAACAGAGCCTCGGCTTTACATATATAGACATTTATACAGTAAGCCTGCATATTCAGAGTTATAGTCAAAGTTGCGACAGAAAGAGAAGAATTTGAACCCATGTCTTTTGACTGGAATGTGATAACTCTAAACATTGCTCTATCCTCATTATAACTACACACATCTCAGCAGTGCAGAGGCTAGAAGAAAGTTCAGTGAAAATTTCAAAGAAGGGTTTGCCGTAATGCTACACCTATACAGTAAATTCAGTAAATAAAGCTCATCTTCCTCCTGTACTGCAACATTATTCACTAGTAAACAACAGACATTCTGGAGCCTGACACTCAACCATGGATTTTTTTCTGCTATGGCCAAAATACACGGATGTCACATCTTCGGTATCTAAGTTGGCACAACACAACTGTGAACCTAAAATTCAATCCAAAAAGGCGGTTTCTATGAATTACACATAAGCATAGGCGTTAGCGCCGCTATATTTAACCAAGAATGAGCAGTAGATTCTTTTCTTGCCCATGAAGTTCAATGACACAACTTTATAATAGCACAGCCCATACAAAGAGGTTGCACTCAGTCACCAGATCCAATACTAACCACAGTAGAACTTTCACAGCACTCCCTCTAGTGGCCAAAGTGCGAACAACTATAAAACTACGTGTGGGTTTGAGGGAGATTAATTTTAAAAAAGTTATAAAAGAAATCCAGTTAAAAGATCACACATATACACACAACCACTTTCTTTCACTCTTTTTTCATACACCAAAAATGATTTTTTGCAAATAAACCCCCAACCCCCTTGTTAAGGTCATGCAGGTGGTCATGTCTTATTGATATGACTCTTGAGAATCGTAACTGTGACTGGGATTATTTCGTGAAAACTTTCGCTATCCAAAAAGCTAGCAAATCATTCTTCCAAATGTTCCCTCCCTTGCAAAGCGCAGCCTCAGAATACAATATAGTCTTACATATGGCTTGTAAATAGTTACAGAAAATCCCACAAAGATACGGTACAGCTGGCAAACATCAGCAGATCAACGCACCAAAACATACACTTACTGAAAAGAACACACAGTAAGATCTCTAATTAGTGGGCCACAAAAATGTGCCGTGCCATTTTATCGGCTGTCCCATGACAACAGTTTGGCCGCAACTTTCAACAATGCTGAAAGAACACCCATCAGTACTCTGTGACGGGAATTCAACTCATTTTTACATAGTGCTCTTCTCATCAGGATGACAGCATGCTGAACAAAGTTCCACAGAATGTTGCAGTAAAAAAGCAAATAGTACAATATAGACTTTCCACTTCTAAGGCAACATTTATGGGCAACAGTTTAGACAAGCCAGATGGCAGCTGAGGAGAGGAAAACAAAAAAAAAAAAACTCCAAAATGCAAAGAAGGGGAGAAAATAAAGCCTGTGGGGGGTCCTTGTACCACTGGCTATGTACACCACCTGGTCAAAAACACAACTCAAAGACATTCCAGCACTCAATTCAAAGTAACCAAGATACAACAGGTCCCACAGTCCTCCAGCCTGTAACAGGATATTTACACCACCCCCACCGGCTAGGCAAAAAAGAACTTCCCACAGGTCATCAGAGGTCAACGCACCTCTGTATTGTTCAGAAACAGAGTGTCTGTATGTGAACATTCACTGTCCTATTCTACACAGCGATGGATCCATTTTTTTTACTTAAGTCACATGTTTTGTGCGAAATTAAAAGGTTTCTTTTAAGTGTGCGCTACCGTCAAAGTGCATCCTTTATCTGTGAACAACAGAGCCCAAGGCAGAGGGTGAGGTGTCCGCTGGCACAGTATTTGACAGTGACTCCATACAGAGTGTGCTCTTCTGGACCTCCTCCACCAGCTGTTCCCAGACAAAGATGCCGAGTGTTCCTGGCCAGCTCTGCACCGTGGGGGTGGAGCTGCGGAATGCGGGCTGAACCCCCTGCAGCATACACTGTACAGTGGACTAGGGGTCATGACTCTCCTGTAATGCTGCTCCACAACCCACTACAAACGCTCCCTACACATATCAACAAACACACCGAGGTGGGTCAGAGGATATGGTGCTCGCTCACAATTTTCCAGCATGTGAATCGACAACATATTAAAAGAAAAGTAGTGAAAACTCACTAAATTCAACCATACAAATTTCAGTGGACCAATTTTGAAAAGGAGACTTTCTGAACCTTTTTCTGATCAGTGTGAGTGCAGATGCTCACTCATTCACTGACTTTCAGTAACCACTTGTCCCAAACAGGCTTGCAGCAGTTCAGCGGCTACTCTGGGAGCGCAAGGCTAAGCAGGGCAGCCCTAGGATGGGATACCAGTCCCCTGTGGAACACAGTTTATAAATAGAATCCACAATTATTTTTATTATTTGTTTAGGTGTCACATTTATCTAAGGTAATTTAAAGGAATAGATTATATAAGCCAAGTAAGTGCATACAAGGTTGCAAGATATCCAGCTGATGATGACAGTCCAAGATGAGACGGTGCTGCAGCCAATACAGTCAATAAAGCATATAAATAAACAATCCTTTTTCCCGATACATATTTTTTGAATAATAGTTGTTACATAGTGGTACAGCAGTCAGCAGAATTGGAAAAAAGAATTTAAGACAGTTACTACTTAATTATATGGAAGTAACCAATCTCGGGATAAAGTCCACTATTAAAATGCAGACATATTGACTCTTGGGCACAAATACTTTTTGCAAAACCCTTGCAACAAAAAGCATTGTTTATCAATAACTGATTATCCAGGGTTTTGGTGGTCCAGAGCTGATCATGAAAGTACAGGGCGTAAGGCAGAATACACTCTGGATGGGATAACATTAGACACTGTTACGCCCCCACTACTGGCTCCTGTCTAGGGCGGCGGAGTGGGAGCATAAACAACAAGCA
>UFQX01002032.1:0-13096 GCA_900497675.1 Arapaima gigas
CACACACACACACACACACACACACACACACACACAATTCTGTTTTTATTCATATAAAAATGTTCGAAATTACCGTGAAAAGTTTTTCCAGAAATTTTTGCAACGACCAGCAAACACAGTAAGTTGAACTTTTTGGGACCGCCTCTGGTGACAGTTAATATGACAGTAAAACAAGGTAAATTTGAGAATGAACTGAAAGTAAAAACTCTTCTCTTTTTTTTCTCCTCCATCAGATGCCTGTCAGCTCACACTGGACCCAAATACAGTGAATAAACGTCTCAGTCTGTCTGAGAGGAACACAGTGGTGACCTGTGAGGAGCATCTACAGCCACATCCTGATCATCCAGAGAGATTTGACTGCTGCCAAGTTCTGTGTAGAGAGGGTCTGACTGGGTGCTGCTACTGGGAGGTTCAGTGTAGTGGATTGTGGGTTAATATAGCAGTGTCATATAAAGAGATCAACAGAAAAAGAAAAGGTGTTGACTGTGTATTTGGATGCAATAACAAGTCCTGGAGTTTGTCCTGCGTTCCCTCCAGTTACAGCTTCCGGCAGAATAATGTGGAAACTGCAGTATCTGGTCCCAGTTCCTCCACAGTAGGAGTGTATCTGGACCACAGGGCAGGAACTCTGTCCTTCTACAGCGTTTCTGACACAATGACCCTCCTGCACAGAGTCCAGACAATCTTCACTGAACCCCTCTATCCTGGGTTTGGGTTTCGTGAACTTCTAAATTGGGGGGTTTCGAGAGTTAAATCTAAAGTTAAACTTTGTCTGAAATGAGAGGAAACAGCAGCTGAAGTCAAACTGAAGGTGAATCCTGTGTCTGTTCCTGTTTTGTTCTCTTCAAACCTTCTGCTTATTTTTCCTGCTATACTGCAATAAAATATTTGTTTACAGATAACAGCTAAAGGTCTATGTGGAAATATTTATTGTCTGTCTGATTCTTTTGGTTTACAGACCAAATAAATATTCATACATGTCTTATAAACAACACAAAGCTGACAAACCAGGACAAAAACAACGATAAAAAAACACTAAATTAAAGGAGATTAAAATATACAGAAGTTCAATAGTTTGTAAAGCTTCCGAATTGTTGGTCAAAATGCTGCTGATAAATTTATTACAGTTATTATAAATGGCAAAACCAGGTTCAGACTGAGAAAGAAGCTGCAGAGCAAGTAAATGTGGCAAAAGGAGGCACTGATCTGCGCTGTTTTTCACGCGTCATTCTGAGTCCTTCAGCAGAAAAGCGGGAGGAGAAACAGCACAAAGGAGGGTGTGGATTGAAAAGCAAAGTTTTCATGTCTGTTTCAATGTTTGCCTTTAATTTGACTGCAAATGTATGAAGTTATACTTGGATTTATACTTTATCAACACACTTTTCTCCACTTTTTGTTGCCTTTTCATTTTCTTTGATGTTTTATTATTTTTATCAATTAAAACATTACTTTTTTCAGTTATTGCTTGTCCTCCATTGGGGGAGTGAATAGATTAAAATAAAAATAATTTTCTTCATGCCCAGATTGATATTATATAAAGAGAATAAACAAAACCAATGTGGTGAGACACTTCCGGGGTGGGGGGGGGGGGGCAAGGTCTAGCAACAGAACCTGGGGGGTCAACCCCCAACTAAAGGTACAATAGAGGTTAGAGGTCCACGGTCGACTGCGCCACCCTGGGGAATAAAGGCCGCTGAGGCCGCAGTGAAAGTTTCCCCGGCAGGTGGTCCCCAGGAGAGCCAAGTACAGGTCAGGTGACTAACAGAAAGGCATCTCTACACACAGCAGGATGGTGTAAAGGAAAGGTCTGGTTTCCCTGTTTCTCCGTTGCTCTCAGGACCAACTTGTATTTTATAAGCATTCATTTGTTACCTTTTTAATAAATATATCTTGTTACTCTGCCGTTCTGTTTGCATCTGAGTAATTCTTTCGAAGGCTAGGAAGTGGTTTTTTATGACATAAAATGGTGATCCAACCAGGAGGCTGACGGGATTCGAGGGGACTGAGGCCATCGGACTCCGCACGGACAAGTCTGGCAGTAGCAGGGGCCCACAGGTGAAGGTAAGCAGAAACCTGTTTAATCGAATTCTGCATGATAAGTGGGAGGTCAGGCTCGGCCCGTGGGCCGGTGGCTGGTCCCCGAGGCCCAGAGACCTCCGAGCCCAAGCAAGTAACCTAGCAGTTAAAGTATAGAGAACAACGGAAAAACGTGAAGACATGCAAAGTATTAAGTAGTAAACTATTTGCGCAGATGAAGTAACAGGTTAAAAGTGTGTTAAAGATAATAAAAAAAGGAAGAGAGAAGTGAAAAAAGGAAAAGAGATAAGCGAAGTGAAAAGAAAGCATGTAGAGCTCTGAGGACAGGGAAAGGTAGGAGTCAGAGAAGGTTCTAGGCTCTGTAGGGACCCAGGTGTGTCCGTTGCACCTCGCTGACCTAGGAGTACAAGGAGACAAACTTTGGTGAATGAAGGGTGACAGCCTTTGGGATTGGCCCGGACGAGTACTGCCCCAGAGCCAGGATGAGTACTGCCCCGGAAAAACAAGAGGATGCTGCCCAAACGTAGGGGCACTGTAAATCACACATACACCCCATAAGGGAATAAAGTGAATCAGGAGCCCTGGTTTGCTTATAGAGAGGGAAGGAGTTGAGTGTGTGACAGGCCTGGGATGATTGTATGAAGGTCAGTCGACTGTTGTAAGATAACTGAAAGAAAGTTAAAAGAGAAAAAAGTGAAGAAAATATACCCAGAGATACCAGTAGAAAGACAAACACCTTATGTGCTTGAGGGGATGGTGAGTCAATGTCCTTTGGTGGCAGAGGGATGGACTGAGGCAGCAGTACAAATAGAAGGCAGGATTAAAGCACAGAACAGAACAGGAAACAACAACAGCCAGGAAGGTTACGCAGGGGACCAAGAAGGTGCGAATGACAGTGAGGGAGAGGCCCGAGCCAGTTTTCGCTCTAGCCAGAAAAGTCCCGGCCAAAATGAGAGAGAATGAGGCAAAGGACCTATTTAATAAATATATTGTAACAATCCGCGTCGGCGGTGAAACAGACAGAGGGCTCAGAAGACAGAGTTGTGGGAACATGAACTTTATTGTTGCTTGGCATGGTTAACAACACACCTACACAGAACTACTGTACAACCCACACAACCTCAGGGCCGTGCCGAGCCCCGGAATTCCTACGACGGTTGTACAAATCACCTGTGTACAAGCAAAGCATGATGGGAGCTGCAATAAAACCTGATGTTACAATAACTTGTTACTCTGCTGCTCTGTTCGTTTCTGAGTTATTTTTTTGAAGGCTAGGAAGTGGTTTTTCCACGACACTGTGGTTACGACTGTTTTACACTAAAACCGAGTTTCCGGGTAAATCGATCACCTGTGATGTTTCTGTACTTACAGGTTAAACATCTAATAATTTATTAAAATATTATACTGTGAAGAAACAGTAAAGTGTTTCTGTTTGACAAGTTCTTACCAGGACCCGTGTTTTTCTTTTAGAAAACATTACGATTACAGTGTCTCCACCCGGGTGTTTATATTAAAACCGGGGTTTAATACCCGTTCTCTCGGTCCTGGTCTCCAGGTTTATTTCTGACCATTAACGCCCGGTGAGACTCATTTCTTTCACTCCCTCCTTGTCTGTCTGCCCATTAACGGCCCCTGTGTGTGTTGGGGACAGCGTGGGGGGTTGTTCTGGCCAAGGTGTGTGAATCGGGAGCAAAATCTGTGTTATTTTTTTTTTTTTTTTTCCGGCTCAGAATGGACTCCCTTGACAGTTGCCGAGCGTCACCAACCTGTCCATCTTGACGGTTGTGATCTCACCATTCATCATCTCCGACTTTATTTATTTAAAGTTTTAAAACACTACAATAAATAGTTAAGATCGTCATGTGATCCATAAAACTTTGTAATAAAATCCAAGTTTAAAACCAAAACATGTACATATTACACGACGGAAGAAATCTAAAACATTAAAAACATACCACAGGGCTCTAAATAAGATTATAAAAACCATTAAAAGAGAAACTCGCCGGTAACTCCACCACAGGAAAAGGGCGGTCCCCTGGCCTGTCCCAGGGTGCTACCGGACAACGCTTACCTTACTGGGTGTAGCACGTCTTCCCCTATTAAAATTATAATATTATAAACAAAGACTCTAAATTATTTATTAAAGACAAACACAAAATAATTAACAAATACCAGATGATTAGACAAATTTACAAATATGTGAATAAATGAGTTGAGTACATGAACCAAAGGCCATTCATACACGCACCCAGTGATAAACTAAACTACATTGTTCTAACTAAAACATTCATGCACGCATGCTTCTCTAATTGAATAAATGACTAAAATAAATAAGTACAATACCCAAAATAAATAAATGAGACAATAAATGACACGGATGTGCTAAATAAATAAATAAATAATGTTTAAAATTTTGATAAATATGCAAGTTTAAATAATAATAAAAGTGAATAAATACAGAACCCTACACCTACACCTTACCCGGGATGGAGGGAACGCCACAAAAACCTTGGAGCTACAGCCAAAAGAGGCCTTTCCACCTCTCCTTGGCCTCTGGGTAGCCCCACTGCGTGACGTCCATCTCCATCCTAAACTTGAGGTAGGCCCGGATTTTTGCCGTCACCCCGTGAACGCCTAAGTCTGCCCCTGTTTGGACCAGCTGGCATCTCACGCTCCAGAGAGCCTGCTTGGTCACGCTTACCACCAGCCAGGTCCGGGCGGCCTCGGCCTTCTGAGCGCCGGGGTTCCACCCCTTCAGCACTTTGTCGAACGTCAAAACCATCTGCGCATCGACCTTCCTGCACAGGCTACTTACCCACTGCCAGACCTCCCTCACCTGCTCGCAGTCCCAAAAGGCGTGGGTGAGCGTTTCTCTCTTGCCACAACGGGTCCGCGGGCAGCGTGGGTGGCTGGACAAATGGTGCCTGTGCAGCGTGTCCTTCAAAGGCAACTTACCTAACAGGCAGCGCCAGTTCAGGTCCTGCAGGTGGTGGTTGAGCCCCTCGGGTTGGATCCTGGACCAGGTGCCGGCCTCGAGGCCCAACAGGGCCCGAGTCCCCCTCCTCTCCAACAGGGCCCTGTACAAGGCCCTGTGTTTGAGAAGGGTGCCAGTCTCGATCCCCGCCACAGTGGACCTACCCCACTTGACGACGTGCCTGTAGTGGGCAGGCCGGGTCTCGGCGTTTAGCTCGATGTTGGTCCAGGACTTCACCAGATGACGCATCGGGCGGCACAACCAAAG
Source organism: Arapaima gigas (assembly GCA_900497675.1). Taxonomy (NCBI): domain Eukaryota; kingdom Metazoa; phylum Chordata; class Actinopteri; order Osteoglossiformes; family Osteoglossidae; genus Arapaima; species Arapaima gigas. The sequence goes on from UFQX01002032.1 coordinate 5,279, forward strand.
ACGCACAAAGTGCTGGTTGGGATGCTCTATGGGAGCTACCAGACGGTTACACACCTGAGAAAAGAAGAGGCAATCCAGTTTCAGGGGCACATCAGGCACATCCCTGCCCCCCTCTTCCTTCGGGAGATTCATGACCTCTTCTCAAAAAGGATGGCAAGGGGTACACCTGTGCTAAGTACAGTAACGTGGGAAGGATGTCGACCTTTAGAACTAAGCTCTTCCCTATGAAGGAGAGGGCCCTGGTCCTCCACAATCCCATTTTTCGTCTGGCTTTTGCCAAGTGTTCCTCCCAGTTCACCCTGGCCGTACCTTCCGTGAGGAAGTTGACCCCGAGCACTTTGAGAGGACCATCACATCTGGGAAGACCCACGATGGCGTCTGTCCTATCTTTCCAGCTGCCAAAGTACTTGATAAGCGACTTGTTGAGGTTCAGCGCTGCGCTGGAAGCACGACCAAACGCCTTGACCAGGTCCAGCGCCTGACTGAGAGACCGATCCGAGCACGCTAACAACGTAGTGTCATCCGGGTACTGGGCTAACTTTACCACCTCTCCGTCACTGCCCGGCAGGAGGACGCTGTCGATTCCGGGGTGAGCGCGAACGGCGGCCGCCAGGGGCTCAATGTAAAGGAGCGGGGAGAGCGGACAGCCCTGCCTCACTCCGCTAAGCTGGGGCACCCAGCTCCCGAGAGTACCGTTAATAATAACCCGGCTCCCTACCTCGGCATACAACATTCGAACCCATCCCAGGAAACGAGGGCCGAACCCCATCCCGCTCAGAACGTTAAACAAGAAGCGGTGGTCGACTCGATCAAACGCCTTTTCCTGGTCCAGGCTGACCAGCGCTAAGGAGACCTTTCGGTCTTCCACCCAAGTGATCATGTCCCGAACCAGGTGCAAGTTCCAGATCGCCGACCGCCCGGGAACCCCGCAGGTTTGGTCCTTGTGGACCAAGTCGGCCATAACCAGCTTTAGGCGCTCGGTAAGGACCTTAGCAATAATCTTTGCATCCACGCAAAGCATCGTAAGGGGTCTCCAGTTGACAAGGTCAGCTTTATCACCTTTCTTGTACAGTAAGGAGAGCACCCCCGTCCTCATGCTTTTCATCAACAAACCTCGGCTAAGCACCTCCTCAACAACGCGCAAAAACGCAGGCCCTAAGACATCCCAAAAGATAGAATAAAATTCCACCGGCAGGCCGTCTAAGCCGGGAACCTTACGTTGGTTCATTTTACCAAGCACTCCGGTCAGCTCACTCAAAGTGACGGGGCCTTCCAGGCCATCGAGGGCGCCCTGGGGGACAAAGGAAGTCAGCTTCTCTAGAAAGCTCCTTTCTAAAACCGGGTCAGTTTCCCTAACTTTTAAAAGGTCTCTATAAAAACAAGACGCAACCTCCAGCATGAGAGCAGTATCGGTCAAGGATTCCCCTTGCAGGTTCCGCAGAGAAGAAAAACCCCTCTTGTGTTTCAAATCCTTCGCCTTGTTGAAAAAGTACGAGGTGCACTTTTCATTGTCCCTGACCTGACCTGTCCCTGGCGCTAAACAAGTACTTTGTTACCAACAGAAAGTAAGAGTGACAAAACACTCTTTCCACTACTCACACATACAGAGCCTTACGGAGGACAACCCTGTACCCCTATTCCCGTCCTACGGTGGGGTCTGTGGCCCTCCATCCCACATTTCCCAGAATCCATTTTACCAAACTTATGTCTAAGTGGGTGGAACAACTAATCAAACATCAACATCCCAACTGGGGTAACTCAACTCTAAGAGTCGACCATCCCCAGAAACTCCCTATGACAAAGTCCCTGAGGTGGCTGGCGCTTCTTTCGGGGGTGGCTGTCAGGGATGCCCTTGTGGGGCTCGGCGACCTCGCAATAGATGGCTCCACCTCAGGTTCCTTTGGGTGGCGAGGGGCGAGTCAGTCTCTCTGGAGGACCACAGGGCATCGCCTATCCCCAGGTTGTACCCGGTACACCACGTCCAACAGCCTGTCTTGGACGACGCAGAGCCCAAACCTGCTGTTGGCCAGTTTGGGATAAAGTCCCACCTTTATGTCGGGGGTTGTACATCCAAACCCAGTTGACTGGGTTTGGGGGTCATCCACGGCACCTTGTGTCATAAGCTCTTTTTTGTCGACCCCCTGCCTCTGTCAAGTGCTGCCTGGCAAATCCATGTGCTGACTCCAGGTGCTGGCACAGTTGCTGTAGGTATCCCATCCCTGCTTTCCCAGCTCGGGCGAGCTACCGAAAGCTAAGTCCACGGGGTCCTGAGCTCTTGCCCAAACATCAACAGCGCAGGGGTGCAGCCCGTGGATTCTTGGATGGCAGAGCGGCATGCCTGCCTTGGTCACTGTGCAGTTCGTCTGGTGCCCCAAAGCGACTGAACATCTCTTCCACTAGACGGTCTGCTGTGGTAGTCGCACTCTGGTCCGGGACCGCATACGCTTCTGGCCACTTAGTGAAATAATCCACTGCCACCAGTATGTAACGGTTGCCATAGTCAGTATGGGGAAATGGCCCCAGGATGTCTACCTCAACGTGTTCCATTAGGGCACCGGACTGGAGCCCCTGCAAGTCAGCACGGGACCGGTCATGCGGGTCGTTGTGTGATGTGCAGGTATCACAGCAGTGCACGAACAGTTCCACATCCTGCCCAGTGGAACCGCTGACGCAGCCTGTGCAGGGTCTTCGCCACTCCAAAGTGTCCAACTCCAGCTGGACTGTGCACATCCTGTAGCCTCTCCTCCCTCAAGCTGTGTGGCACGAGTAGCTGTCACAGGACCTGGCCACACACAGGCCCCTCTCATCACCGGTACAGAAACCCATTTTGCAGTGTGAGGCTGTCCCACTGTGAACAATACGACTTCACCGTCGGCCCGTGTGGAGTGACAGCAGTCCACACGGGTCATTTCCCTGAGGGTAGGAAGCCCAGCACCACAGTCAGTTGCAGGTTGGCTTCTTGAGTTTGGCAGAATCAATTGCCCCCCCCTTGTTCCTCGCCATCTGTCACATACACTCCCAGGGCTGCACAGGACTGCGCCTCAGCTCCAGCTTGCCCCTCCAGCCGATCGCATTGCCTGCAGGGGTCAGCACTGCAGGGGCGGTGAGAGAGTGTGTCTGCATTGACATGCAGGTGACCCGGACGGTGTTGGATCTCAAAGTTGTACCCCTGCAACGTCTCAATCCACCACGCTGGCTGTCCCTCGGGCTCCCTGAAGCTAAGCAGCTATGTGAGTGACGCGTGGTCTGTCCGCAGGCAGAACCGTGTGCCATAGAGGTAGGGAAGTGTTTAACCCCCACCACGCCGTGTCACACAGTAATTCCTCTCTACGCAGCTCAGTCTGTGGATGTAATAGGCAACAACTTTCTTCCCTGTCTCTCCAGCCTGTGACAGCACAGCCCCGATGCCTCTGTTGCTGGCATCAGTGTCCAGGATGAAGGGTTCCCCTGGGACTGGTTGGGATAGGATGGGGGCTGAAGTCAGCTTCTCTCTCAACTGCTGAAAGGCTGTTGCACACGCGGGGGTCTATTTGAATGCCGTGAGATGGGGTAACGGGGCTGCGATGTCTGCAAAGCCGCATATAAAGCGTTGCTAATAAGAGGCCAGCCCAAGGAAGCTCTGGAGCTTCGTCGTGTGGTGTGGGCCAACGTTGTACGAACTTCACCTTGTCTGGGTCCGTGGACCTGTGCAACCACCACATGATCCAAGAACTTTACTTGGCGCTGCAGGAGGCTGCACTTCGCAGGGTGGAGCTTGAGGCCAGCTTTCTGGATGGCAGCAAACACTTCTCTGAGGTTGGTGACAGCTGACTCAAACGTGGTGGCGTGGAATGTCATCCAGGTACACAATGCACCAGCTGTGGGGCACGTCTACCAGGACTCTCTCCATCAGATGCCCGAACGTGGCGGCCGTATTACACAGCCCAAAAGGCATGACTGTGAAGTGCCACAGGCCCCTCATGGCGTCACCCTGGTGGCGTTTCCCTGTGATGTGTTGGGGGTGGGTGCCTTGCAATGGCACGCCCGGTGTCCCCGCTTCTTGCAGCGCCAACAAACGATGGCTGGTTGGCATTGGTGTGGTGATGATTCGGCTAAACAGGACACCTTGTCATCTTCTTCCTTGCTGCTGTCATTCATTTCTGCCACCCTGCAAGGGTGGGCCAGTGCTGTCGTGCTTCCCAGGACTATTTCAACTCCTTCGGCTTCTCGCAGGGCATCGTCCAAACTGGCAGGAGCGGCAAGCCACACATGACGTTGGAGGCACTCAGGTGTGAGCGCTCAAAGGAATTCTTGGATGAATGAAGACAAGTCCTGCGTTGCATGTTACAGGAGTAAGAACAGAGCTTTACCCTCGATAGTTCCTTAAGGTGGACTGAGAGACTGCAAAAGCTGAGATGAAATATGTCCCCGTTCTGCTTATTATACTATATAGATCCACAGCGTAGTGCATGGGAAACATTAGAATGAAATGGTACCTGTGCTGAGCTAAAGCCTAGTAGACCCGTAACTCCGCCACCACCTGTGGTGTGAGATATGAACAAATATCACCCGTTTTGCTTCTGTAATACGAGCAAATCTAAAGTTCGCAGTACTAAGGATAGATGCGAAGGTCATTTAGACATGACAGGGAAACACACACTAGGCCCTTCGGCACAGGAGAATGTGGTTGTAGAGATTTGTCTGAACTACATACAGGAGTTTAGCGGTAGCAGATATATTCTGGCTTTGTAAGGATGGTGAAGAGCTAATGCAAGAGCTACTCCATGGATGGGATGGCTGCTGTGCCCCCGTGACCCTGACAGGAAACATAATCTTATTTTCAATGGAGGCCACGCACCGCGTGACGGAAGTGACCAGCAGAAGAGGAAGAGCAATCCATGCAGAAAGACCAACACTGAACTGGGCAGGGGTCCCAGTTAACATACCGACTGAATTTAGAACAATGACGTGCAGTAGTGTAAATTCTTTGATGTCTTTATTCCCATGGGTCCAAATGAAGAGACACGAGGAGTGGATGACGTACGTTTGGTATAATAAAAAGCGGTTTATGAACTATGCTGTTACTGCACCAGAGAATCTACGAGAGCAGTTGGATGTTTGGTCATGAATGGCGGTGCAGAATAGGTTTGCTATAGATCCCATGAGAGCACCAGACAATGGAGTTTGTGTTCTTTTCGATGACCATCGCTGTAGTTATTTTCCAGTGAATACAGCAGATGAGGGAAACTTCACAAAAGAAATGGATCAGGTGAGAGGTCTTAGAGACAAACACGTTCAGAACACAGTGGGGCAAAATAAAGATGAAGGTTGGTGGTCGGCATTATTGTCTGGAAGTTGGAAGACAGTCTTGGTTCGGTTGGGCATGATCCTGTAAATGCTCCCGCTGACCTGCTGTGTAATACCCTTGGTAGAAGGACTGATATCTAAAATGATGGGGTCTGTAACGGGACAGTATGTAGTCATTCCAAGAATTGCTGGAATTAAGGAGAAGATGCATTTTCACATTAGACCAGCGGGAAAATGACTGAGAAAACAACAAGTTTGGTGAATGAGTTTTTTTCCTTCTCCTTTTGTTTCACCCATGACGATGTCTGAACAGATGCAAGAATTATTCTACACCCTGTCAAGCTTTTTAATCAGTTATGTAATCCTGTGTCATCCTGTGATGTCATAAGAAGGAGGTTTTTCGCCCGTTTCTGAAGAATGGCTGAACAAGATGTGCGGTGAGAACTGCTCATATCTTTACTTTTGCATCACAATCCTTATTTACCTCTATATTGTATTCTCTGTTTACTCACCTCATGTTAGAGTCTTCATACACTGACTGTATCTGATTTAGTGTGTATCAGGTACCCAACAGTTATAACCTGGTCTTGTGACTTTTGTGAGAGGAAAATTACAGGTGAACTCCTCTCAAGTGTGTAAATCTGCGCAGGGAAAGGACTTTTGTTATCATAAAGGCAAGGCCATATAGAGATGGACACTAGACAGAACGTCTGGAGTAATTGCAAGGCCAGGTGACCGGATACGTTTGCTGCGCAAGGTTAGTACTTTGCAAGCTTAGCAGAAGAATGCAAAGGTTGTACGTAACTAAGACAAGAATGTAAACATAGCATGCAAGGCTTGGCATTGAGCAAATGAAATATGGGATGTGCCTATTGAAGGAGAAGTATAAAAAGTATGTGAAAGAACTGTTGGGTGTGAGACTCAGGAGATGTGAGCTCTCATCCGGACCGAATTCTCTTCTGTTGGTCTTTGATCAGTAGAAACTGTTGTATCTGCTTGTACGTCTTGCTTCAGCCGGTTCTGCCTATTAACTAACAATATATCACAGTGGACGCCGTGCTCTTCCACACAGCGAGTGAAGTGTTGGGCTCCCACCCGGCGTGGACGGGTTTGTTGCCTCCGTTCTTCAGTAAAGCTCTAACTTTCCGTTTTGCTCTTTGTCCCACTTTTCTCACTTGTTCCGCATCGGCTCACACAACCACACGAGCGCACGCTGTGGTGTGTGATCTGTTCACAGTGAGTGTGGAACCGCCGGCAACTTTCATCACTTTTAAACGTCAAAAGTCATTGTGGCAGCAGGTAACTCGGCACACCTGTAGCGTGAAGGTTGCTGGTTTGAAGTCCACTCTGCTTCTGCTGTAGTATCATGCAAGATGCGCAATATAGCTGGAAAAATAAGCAGAAGGTTTGAAGAGAACAAAACAGCAACAGACACAGGATTCACCCTTGGTTTGACTTCAGCTGCTGTTTCCTCTCATTTCAGAGACACAGTTGAACTTTAGATTTAAAACCAACCCCAAACCCAGGATAGAGGGGTTCAGTGAAGGTGGTCTGGACTCTGTACAGGAGGGTCATTGTGTCAGAGACGCTGTAGAAGGACAGAGTTCCTGCCCTGTGGTCCAGATACACTCCTATTGTGGAGGAACTGGGATCAGATACTGCAGTTTCCACATTATTCTGTCAGAACCTGTAACTGGAGGGCAAGCAGAACAAACTCCAGGACTTGTTACTGGTTCCAAAACCACACTCATCACCACTTTTTTTCCTGTTGATCCCTTTATATGACACTGCTATATAACACCCCTTCCCACTCCACTGAACCTCCCAGTAGCAGCACCCAGTCAGACCCTCCCTACATAGAACTTGTTTCCACCAGTCAAATCTCTCGGGATGATCAGGATGTGGCTGTAGATGTTCTTCACAGGTCACCACTGTGTTCCTCTCAGACAGACTGAGATGTTTATTCACTGTATTTGGGTCCAGTGTGAGCTGACAGGCATCTGATGGAAAAGAAAAAGAAGAGAACAGTTTTTACCCTCAGTTAAGCTTTAGTTGTCTGTGTGTGTGTGTGTGTGTGTGTATGTGTGTGTGTATGTGTGTGTGTGTGTGTGTGTGTGTGTGTGTGTGTGTGTGTGTGTGAGAGAGACTCACAGTGTAAAAACTGTTCTCTGCTCCTGGGTACTGGAGTGTGTAGCAGGTTTTCCGCTGTAAACAGACGAAGAGAAGCAGAGAGGTGAGTGGTGGGATTTACCTCTGGTCCTGTGTATATGTGTGTTTACTGTATGGTTTCATTTCTACTGTCATGGAGACGCTGATCAGAGGTTCACTGAACACACACTCACGTGGACTGGGCTTTGAGGCCTCCACAATGTGGACTTCTTTCACTGTGTACACAGACACACAGACGGGAGACGTGTGGATTCATCCACAACACACACTACAANACTGGAGTGTGTAGCAGGTTTTCCGCTGTAAACAGACGAAGAGAAGCAGAGAGGTGAGTGGTGGGATTTACCTCTGGTCCTGTGTATA
>UFQX01002040.1:0-10635 GCA_900497675.1 Arapaima gigas
GCCTTACAGAGCAAGAATGGACACTTGGACCTCTACCTCCGCTTCCTTCTTGGCCTTTCAATGCAGTCCAACCAGAGTCTGTTACAGGGGCTACTGACAGAGAGAAGAATCAGCTCATTTGATATTGAAAATACAGTCCAGTACATCAAGGAGAAGATCAGGAAGAAACTGTCTGCAGAGAGAACCATCAATCTGTTCCACTGTCTTCATGAACTGAATTACACTTCTTTAGTGGAGGAAGTCCAGCGTTACCTGAACTCAGGAGACCTTTTAGACAAACACCTCTCACCTGCACAATGGTCAGCTCTGGCCTCTGTGTTACTGATGTCAGACAAGGAACTAGATGTGTTTGAGCTGAAGAAATACATCAGATCAGAGGAAGGTCTTCTGAAGCTGTTGCCAGTGGTCAAGGTCTCCAGAACAGCTCTGTAAGTACAGTGACATCATACAGGGATTATATTTCTTGTGAAAAATATACAACAGTGAATTTTTACTAAACAGCAGCTGAGCTCCATGATTCCTCTTTTTGGTTGTCATAAGTTTTTTACAATGACTTTAATTTCATTACATTTCTTCTGTTACCTGTTTTCAATTAAAACCTTGTTAGTTCACACTTGAAAACTGAACGCTAGAAGAGAAAATATTACTTTAAATGTATTAATATGCAACTAATTTTACAACATTGTGAGTTGATTTGATAATAAATAAAAAGAACATATTTGGTTTTCACTAACAGTCTGATCTCCATCATCTGAAAATGTCTAATCTGATGGTTCCTTCTGAAGGCTGAACCAGTGTGGACTTACAGAGAGATGCTGTGAAGTTCTGGCCTCAATTCTCACCTCAACCTCCTCACACCTGAGAGAGCTGGACCTGAGTGACAATGATCTGCAGGACTCAGGGGTGAAGAAACTCTGTGCTGGACTGGGGAGTGAACACTGTAAACTGGACACACTGAGGTCAGTACTGCTGGGAAATACACACTATAAACTGGCCACACAGAGGTCAGTACTGCTGGGGAATAAACACTGTAAACTGGACACAGTGTAGATGGTCAGTAATGTGTGTGTCAGTGAGAACGCAGTGTTCAGTGTGTGTGTCTCTCTACAGACTGTCTGGCTATTGTGTCACAGTGGAAGGTTGTGCTTCTCTGGCTTCAGCTCTGAGTTTGAACCCCTCACACCTGAGAGAGCTGGACCTGAGTGACAATGACCTGCAAGACTCAGGGGTGAAGAAACTTTCAGCTGCACTGAGGAATAAACACTGTAAACTGGACACACTGAGGTCAGTACTGCTGGGTAATACAGACTATAAACTGGCCACACAGAGGTCAGTACTGCTAGGGAATAAACACTGTAAACTGGACACAGTGTAGATGGTCAGTAATGTGTGTGTCAGTGAGAATACAGTGTTCAGTGTGTGTGTTTCTCTCTACAGACTGCCTGGCTGTTGTGTCACAGAGGAAGGTTGTGCTTCTCTGGCTTCAGCTCTGAGTTTGAACCCCTCACACTTGAGAGAGCTGGATCTGAGTGACAATGACCTGCAGGATTCAGGAGTGAAGAAACTCTGTGCTGCACTGGGGAGTGAACACTGTAAACTGGACACACTGAGGTCAGTACTCCTGGGGAAAAAACATTAAACTGGACACACTGAGGTCAGTACTGCTGGGGAATACACACTGTAAACTGGACACAGTGTAAATGGTCAGTAGCGTGTGTGTCAGTGAGAATACAGTGTTTAATGTGTGTGTCTCTCTACAGACTGTCACTGTGTAGAGTCACAGAAGAAGGTTGTGCTTCTCTGGCTTCAGCTCTTGGTTCGAACCCCTCACACCTGAGAGAGCTGGATCTGAGTGACAATGACCTGCAGGATTCAGGTGTGAAGAAACTCTGTGCTGGACTGGGGAGTGAACACTGTAAACTGGGCACACTGAGGTCAGTACTGCTGGGGAAATAAACAGTGTAAACTGGACACAATGTAAATGGTCAGTAGCGTGTGTGTCAGTGAGAATACAGTGTTCAGTGTGTGTGTCTCTCTACAGACTGTCACTGTCTAGAGTCACAGAAGAAGGTTGTGCTTCTCTGGCTTCAGCTCTGAGTTTGAACCCCTCACACTTGAGAGAGCTGGACCTGAGTGACAATGACCTTCAGGATTCAGGGGTGAAGAAACTTTCAGCTGCACTGAGGAATAAACACTGTAAACTGGACACACTGAGGTCAGTACTGCTGGGTAATACAGACTGTAAACTGGACACAGTGTAGATGGTCAGTAGTGTGGGTGTCAGTGAGAATACAGTGTTCGGTGTGTGTGTCTCTCTACAGACTGTCTGGCTGTTGTGTCACAGAGGGAGGTTGTGCTCTTCTGGCTTCAGCTCTGAGTTCGAACCCCTCACACCTGAGAGAGCTGAACCTGAGCTACAACCACCCAGGAGACTCAGGAGTGAAGCTGCTCTCTGATCTACTGGAGGATCCACACTGTAAACTGGAGACACTGCAGTGAGTAGTGTGTGTGTGTGTGTGTGTGTGTGTGTGTGTGTGTGTGTGTGTGAGAACAGTAAAGTGCTGATAGTGTGTGTTGCTCTCCCACTGTCACAGGGCTCTGAGTTTCCACACTGCACTTCATACACAGGCTGTGTGTCTCACTCACTGTGTCCTTCTGCTTCTCCTACAGTGTGGACCATGGTGGACGGTGCAGGATCAGACCTGGGCTGAGAAAATGTAAGTGTGTTTCTACTGAACAGCTTAACTCATTTAATACCATTTGCTCACACAGTCATGTGGTCGGTGTCTTTTTTCTCTCAGGTTTAATGAATATGCGCACTCCAACAGTGCCGCACCGTCTCCCCGAGCACACACGTCTCGTTCCTTTTATACAGTTTATATCGTCATAGTAACAGTAAACAGAAGGCAGAGTGACAACACAGTCTGAACACAAACTATGAACTCATAGTAACAATAAACACATATGAACACAAACAGTGTTGATCATGAACACAGAGATGCTCTTGTTCAACTCAGCAACAACATTACTTTTGTTCACACGGGGAATATCATGAACAGAGAAACAATGTCACGTGGCCACATTGTATTTTTACTCCCACACTGGTAGTTAAAACATAAACATATTTCTATCAAAAAGTTTTTCTCGGTATTCGATTGTGCTGTTAAGTCTTTTGTTTTTCTTNGAGAAACAGTGTCACGTGGCCACATTGTATTTTTACTGTCACACTGGTAGTTAAATAAACTTTTTGCTTGAAATATGTTTTTCTCGGTATTCGATTGTGCTGTTAAGTCTTTTGTTTTTCTTTTGTTCTGCGTTTTCTCGGTGAACATATGGAGATGTGTACAGAAGACAGCGGCTCACTAGGATGCAGCGACATTTCAAACACGTCTCTAGTGTTTGCTTTTTCCCGCCATTTTCATTTTCCTCTGGCTTTTTCTCGGTTCTGCGTTCTCTCCTGGAGAGTTTGGATGTTTTTTCACCCTTGATGTTGGGAACTGCAAAGTGTAACTTTATACAGTTTATTTCTTTTACTACTGACTGTGTGAAGTATTAGATAGAATTTGCTAAATTAAACACCATAGTTTAAAGACTTTTACTGAAGTTATACATTTCTAAAAATGAAACTAAATGAAAACTAAAGTTAAAAATCCTTTTATCATCAGTCTCCTGTGCTGCGTCACATGTAGATGTGTGTAAACTTTTATGCACTGAATTTACAAAATACACAACAGTGTGAAAACAACTTTGTTATAAAAATTATGTATTAAGTTTAAAAAAGCATTGCGAATTTAAATATACATGTTAACAATATTCAGATTAAATTTACGTTCAGTGTGTAGATTTTAACTCTGTTTTAACGGTGTTATTCTAACTGTGTTCCACCTGCAGACTCCTGCCAGCTCACACTGGACCCCAACACAGCCCACAGACACCTGTACCTGTCTGAGGACAACAGGAAGGTGACACAGAGGGAGAAGCTGCAGCCACATCCTGATCATCCAGACAGATTTGAGTGTTTTAGACAAGTCCTGTGTGTAGAGAATCTGACTGGTCGCTGTTACTGGGAGGTTCAGTGGGGGGGAACTGGGGCTGAAATAGGAGTGACTTATAAAGGAATCGGGAGGAAAGCACTTAGTTTTGATTGTCGGCTTGGATACAGTCACAAGTCCTGGGTTCTGTGCTGCTCTGCTGAGAGTTACTCTATCAGTCACAATAACACATGCAGTGTCATACCTAGACCCCCTTGTAAGAGAGTAGGAGTGTATCTGGACTGGGGGGCTGGCACTCTGTCCTTCTACAGCATCTCCTCTGGTGAACCGACCCTCCTGTACAGGTTCACCTCCACATTCACTGAGCCCCTCTGTCCTGCGTTTAGGGTAAGCAGGGGGTCCTCAGTGTCCCTGTGTGAACTGGGATAGGAACACACACACACACACGCACATACACGTCTCAGTGTGCAGTAACAATGTTATGAGTTTAGCTACTTTTCTGTTTGAAACTCCAGTATGTAAAAAGTTAATTCAGTTTCCTGGGTTTGATCCCATCCTCTACTGTCTGTGTTCTGGTGGAGTTTCCATGATCTTCACTCTGATTTCCTGCCATCTGCTGGTGAAGTTCTCTGTCAGCAGCTGGGATTCAGGTCCTGACTGGATCCTTTCACAGCTACTTCAGGGTTTCTGGATATTTGTCTGACAAAACTGCCCAAATTGTAAAAACCTCTGTTTAAGCTAAACCCAAATGAAAATAATAAAATAAAACCTTTGCTTATTTAAATGAGCTCTTTCCTAGATGATCCTGTATATGTGTGTGTGTGAGAAAGACAATGGTCTTCACATGGTTGGTGATGTACAGGCCTTCGTGTGGAATTGCAGTGCAATCCTGAATATTTCACCAGTTTTTCACCACTGTTTTTCACGGGTTCTGTGCCCTGTGTGGTGGACTGATGCCTTCAGCTATCTCTCCAATAAGAGGTGGAGGAGCAGCTCCAGCAGTAAGTATCTCAGGTAGAGCTGACTCCTACTTTGGGATGTGGTATCACCCCCCTGGTCCTGCTGAAGTGGCAGGTAAATCTGAAGACTGTTGAGGGAGGGAGTCCAGTCTGGCCCCTGGAGACCCTGGGGGGGGGGGCTGGTTGTCTGGGTCCCTCTTGTCTGAGGGGTTGGGGTCTGGTGAGACAGCCTGGGAGTGTCCAGATCTCACAGCCCCTGCTGACCTCACAGGTGATGTTGCTGGGTCTGTGATGGATGCTGGGACAGTTTCCCTGTCTGCTTCCTCTACCTGCAGTCATGTATAAAATAAATACTGAAAATCCTACATCTAATTTAACATACACATCGCACATAAAGAACAAAAATAGGGACTGTGGTCTCTTGTACACACTAAATAACGTGTCACCTACCACGGATGGAGAGGGTGCAGTGGTGTAACTGGGTAAAATGGGATGTTCACCTGCTTTGTAAATACTGTCCTAAGTCAAAATAATAGCCTGTCAGACAAACGTAGAAGCAGAAAATTGTACAACACTGAAGCAGGTTTGTCTGTGGGGGGACAGAGCTGTGTGGCACAAGTGAGTTAAACCTCAATAGACAAGTTGACGTTTGTCAAACAGACGGAGTTCTAGAATTTTCCGCACAAACATAGAAAAGATGGATTTCCTTTTTTTAACTGCGAGCATAAGGACCTGGTCCACTAGGTGGCGCACATCACAAACAGCCTTTTGGACGGAACAGTTCCGCTTCAAACCCAGATCCTTCACTTACACATATGCAAAAAGCGCAAACACACGATTGTTATTTGATACTCAAACTGGTCAACGTCAAGGAGTGAAGCTGAACAGAGAGAATCTCTATCACTGTATTACTGACAGCAAAATGTGAGCACAGGTTCCCAACACTGAAGCCTCCTTGAAGTGGGTGGTCTGCAATAAATACACTCGGAGGCCACTTTATTAGGTATAACTATTTAGTAGGACCTTCTTTTGCAGATGTTTTGATGCCGCAGTCATTCTGCTGGCATCACTTTCCAGCTCGTCCCAGAGATGCTCTATTGGCTGGAGAGGTGAGGCACCACAGGCTGCTGTAGCAAAATAAGGTAAAGCACCACAGTGTCTGTGGGGCTGTGGTGTGTAAAACTCCCACAAGGTCGGCTGTGTTTAAACCAGAGCAACTCTCACCAATGAACAGTGTTTGGAATCACCTAAACCTCCCATCTTGTCCACTCTAAAGGTCCTTTGCCCAGCAGCTGGACCTCGGGACCTGGTCTGTGTGCCTCATGTCCTGAGTCACAGCCATGTGCAGAGTCACTGCGTGCACAAATGACCGTGTGTACCTAATAAAGTGGCCAGTGAGTAGACGTGTGATCGTCTGATATGCCTGCTCTCCCGTCTTTTTCCATACTGAGCTGTTTACTGCACATTAAGTTTTAAGGGTTTATTGTGTTTTCACTACACAGGCGTACAGCTGAAACCAGCATCTTTTACAAACACACAAGACACATAGAAGCACCATAAACTAAAATAATAATAATGGAAAATGGGTATCAGCCACTGATATGGTCACAACAGATACAATATGAGGTCCTTAAGATAAGATGCACATGTAGTGACTAGTAAATATGTAGTATAAATGCAGTAAATAAGTATCAGTATGATATAAATATAAAGTGTCAAGTTTGAGGAAAGTAATAGAGCTTCTAGAAGAACACCAGGGGGAGAAGGTATGAAAACTGTGAAGTAGCTCAGATCACAGTGGAGACCTGGTGAACTGTGACCATGTGGGTTCACTGGAAATCGTGGTATTCAGTCACCTGTGGTGTGTAAAAGTTAATAACAGCCCCTAAACGTGTGTGTGGCTCTGCCCCCCCGTCTGTTTGCGAAAAGCGTATCCACACACAGCCCCTTCCTGTGGTTTGAGGACAAGGGTCTCCAGGGACGGACACTCAGGGTTACATCCTGGCTCTCATCACCAGCCTGGCACTGTGTCTGTGGTGCTGCCTCTCACCTGATCCTGTCTGACAAAGACTTCCTGGTTAAACTGGGGAAACTGGTATTTAGAAACCTGGAGACCGGAAATCTGATATTTTATGAGGAAGATCTGGAAGAGTGTGGCATTGATGTGAGTGAAGCTTTAGTGCACTCTGGACTGTGTACAGAAATCTTCAGAGAGGAATGTGGGTTGTACCAGAGAAAGGTTTACTGCTTTGTACATCTGAGTCTTCAGGAATATCTTGCTGCTTTGTACTCGGTTTTAAAGAGAAGCAAAAAATTCAGATTTATTAAACACAAAACAGAACATAAAAAAAACTGGTCAGACTTTCTGAACAGGGCAGTGGATCATTACGTTTCTTCTGTTACCTGTTTTCATTTAAATCTTAGTTAATTCACACTTGATAACTGAATGCTAGAAGAGAAGATATTACTTTAAATGCATTAATGTGCAAGTAATTTTACAACATTATGAGTTAATTTGATAATAAATAAAAAGAACATATTTAATTTTCACTCACAGTCTGATCTCCATCACCTGAAAATGTCTAATCTGATGGTTCCTTCTGAAGGCTGAACCAGTGTGGACTTACAGAGAGATGCTGTGAAGTTCTGGCCTCAGTTCTCACATCAACCTCCTCACACCTGAGAGAGCTGGACCTGAGTGACAATGACCTGCAGGACTCAGGAGTGAAGAAACTCTGTGCTGGACTGGGGAGTGAACACTGTAAACTGGACACACTGGGGTCAGTACTGCTGGGGAATAAACACTAAACTGGACACAGTGTAGATGGTCAGTAATGTGTTTGTCAGTGAGAATACAGTGTTCGGTGAGTGTGTCTCTCTACAGACTGCCTGGCTGTTGTGTCACAGAGGGAGGTTGTGCTTCTCTGGCTTCAGGTCTGCGTTCAAACCCCTCACACCTGAGAGAGCTGGATCTGAGCCACAACCACCCAGGAGACTCAGGAGTTAAGCTGCTCTCTGATCTACTGGAGGATCCACACTGTAAACTGGAGACAGTGCAGTGAGTGTGTGTGTGTGTGTGTGTGTGTGTGTGAGAACAGTAAAGTGCTGATAGTGTGTGTTGCTCTCCCACTGTCACAGGGCTCTGAGTTTCCACACTGCACTTCATACACAGGCCATGTGTCTCACTCACTGTGTATTTCTGCTTCTCCTACAGTGTGGACCACGGTGGACGGTGCAGGATCAGACCTGGGCCACGCAAATGTAAGTGTGTTTGTACTGAACAGATGGACTCATTTAATCTAATTATATTATTTAATTTAACTATTTAATTATTTAATAATAATCACAGTTATGCGGTTGATCAGCTTTTTCTCTCAGGATTAAAAATATTTTAATGTTTGTAGTTTTTAATTTTTTCAAGAAATATTATCAGTCTAAATCAAAATATGTACAACAGTAATTCCTGGTTTATAATGTTGGTGCTTAAATACTTGGAATTTATCATAACTAAGAAACTAATTCTGTTTCTCTCAGTCTGCAGCAGTTTTATACAAACATGTAAAGTTTTCTTCAACAATGAGTTGTTTTATTAATAAATGAAATTGGACCTTTTCTTTCAACATGTATTCTAGAAAATAATAAAGTACAATTTCACACAGTAAACAGACAGTTTTCTATGTACAACACAGAAGGTTTTTTTCTCTTTTCTTCCTTTGTATTGTTAAGTCTTTTGTTTTTCTTCTGTTCTGCGTTTTCTCGGTGAACATATGGAGATGTGTACAGAAGACAGCGGCTCACTAGGATGCAGCGACATTTCAAACACGTCTCTAGTGTTTGCTTTTTCCCGCCATATTCATTTTCCTCCGGCTTTTTCTTGGTTCTGCGTTCTCTCCTGGAGCCGACAGCACTGAACTGTGTGGAAGGTGGCGGCGCGCTGAGACGCAGCGGCCCGTCTGACACGTCTTTGCTTCCGCTGTTTTCCAAAAAACGGTATTCTGCTGATAGGAGGGAGGCCTCTGTCTCGGATCATGCTGTACAGTTTCTGTAAATACAGTTGAAAGACCTCAACCAGCACTCTTCTCACAGCGAGGAGGAAACCCCAGAAGATCAGAGTGCTGCCATTTATTCATCTATCCTCCCTCAATCTGTCTGTCGTTTTTTGCTGGTCTTATGTTTGTCGATGAAGTTGCACCAGGTCCAGGAGAAACAACATTTCATTCTCTTTGTACATCTGAACAAGTGCAGGACGACAGTCACCTTGAACCTTGAAGAAGGTCATGTGGGAACGTTGGGCTCTATTTCCCCCTGTGGATAAATACGGCTAATGACTGAATTTAGAAAACTGGTGATAAAGCAAATTTGTTACAAAAATCACATAATATATGTAATTATGTATTAAGCTTAATGTAGTTTCTTGTTAACAGTTTATTTAAATTAGCAGCAATTTTTCAAAAGTACATTTATTAAATACACACAGTCGACCCCCTGTGGTCCTGGTGTAGGATCTGGACCATCGTGACCCAGAATTTTTAGGTCGAACCCACATCCACACCCAGCTGTCAACCACACACGTTTATAAACACAACCTCACTGAGCAGGTGTGAGACCTCAAGTAGACTTGAGCCCCCAATGGACAGTAAACCAGCATCTTCCCAAACACTCAGACCAGTCTAGTACTTCCAACTCCTGAGTATGTAGAGGACCTGCTGAGCTCTGCTCAACAACAAGTGGTAAAACACGGTAGGGACCTGAGAAGTACAGCACTTTCTGTCATCACAGAGCACAGAAAGTGCTGGAGGAGGAAGAAACGGGTGAGATGGGAAAGACCTTCTGTTTAACACATGCGAAGATGAGAGGAAAAAGTCTTTTTAAAGTTTACTGGAAGAGAAGAGCCAAAAGGTGAATGACGCTGATGTTGGTTGATAATGTTGGAAATGGCAGCTCGGTTTTGTACAAACTGCTGTGGAAGGAGGTTTGAGGACAAGGAGGTAGAGAGAAGTTTGTGGACGGCTTACAGGGTAGCAGCAATGTGGACATGAGAGAGAAGACCTGCTTTCTAGAGCGTTGCTTCTTAACCTGACGTCCATAAACTTGGATGGAAAACATTTAAACCTTTATTTTCACTATCCTCTAACCCAAATTCAGCATTTCCTTCCATTGTGAACATAGGCCACATGTGACAGTAACATCAGCAGTTCCTGTGACTTTGTCACCTGTGGAAATCACACATATTTCCATGTCACATTACAGTTGCTACATCTCAATATATCCTTCACTCTCATCACTACTTTGAAAGTATGGCAGTTGTCAGGGTCCAGAGGCACACAGTGGGGTGCAAAAATGGTTAAGAACTCCTGACCTGGATGTAGAAAAAACCAGAAATCACTCACTGCTTCCAGCATCATTTTATAGGCTGTAGGGAACATGACATAGAAAGCGTTTTTTATCCTTTTTACGCTCAGATAGACTTGTAATCCACACTGCAATAATAATAAGCATTTTAATTCATGCAATAGTGCATNTAGAAAGCGTTTTTTATCCTTTTTACGCTCAGATAGACTTGTAATCCACACTGCAATAATAATAAGCATTTTAATTCATGCAATAGTGCATTAAATCAGCCACATACACCATCAAAGTAACAAAATCGATCCCTCAGTACATCTTTTTGCAAGATGCTCTTG
>UFQX01002043.1:4614-18944 GCA_900497675.1 Arapaima gigas
TTACCCCCCCCCCCCCCCCGGTCCCCCAGCGAGGGGCCCAGTCCGCCAAGGTCATCCATCCAATATCGGTTCCTTTATTTGCAGAAATAATTGTAAACACGAGCACATCTGGCAAAAGAAAGATTAGAACAAAAAGCGGACAAGAAAGCCTCTTCCGCATCAGTGCCGTTCTCTCCTTTATTCCGAGGCGAGCGGAACAAGCATCTTGTACATTCCTGCGTTTTGTTGAGATGAGAAGAGGTTTCAAAGCTGCCATGTTAGCCCCCCCCCCGTCCTGAGCGAGGCGCGCGCGCATTTATCTTTAAGAAAGGTGCGACTGGCAGCGAAAAGGCCCGAATCTGCGTGCAGTCGCAGCAAGGCATTCATGTGAAAGACAGAAAAGAAACACTGTCGCCCGTGTGACAAATTCTTATTTAAAGACAACAAGAAGCTGAACAACTGGAGCTCGGAGCCCTTTCGAGGAGAAGCAGGGCAAAAAAAAAGAAAAAATCACTTCCCACATTTCTGTTCCATTAAATTCCCACTATTTAAACGGAAGCAAGACATTCAGAGGAGAATAAAATGTGTTCGGTGCGGGAAAAACGCAACTCCTCCCCTGCGAAATGAAGTTGACCCCACCTATTATTATTAATGAATAAACCTTTATCCATCTCACCGGAGACAGGAATCCGGCGGGTCCTCTCACATTCGGTTACGTCGCGTCTCGACGGTTCGCGACATCTGCCGGTCAACGGTTGCGGAAAGGCCGGAAACGCCGGAGCGAGCGTTTGCTCTCCCTCTTGGAGAAAGACTCACGGTGAAGATTCAAACATATCACTCGACGGTGCGAGAGGAGACGATTCAAACGGCCTTGTCCGACTTTAGGAAGCGGCACGCAAGTAAGACACGCGAGACCGGATACAGGAGGAAAGGCAAAGATCTCGCAAGTCGACGTATGTTTGGGGGGAGCAGAAAAATTAGGATCGCAAGCAAATATTTTTCACAGCAGCAAAAACCTTAAACATTTGGTTGGCCTCACACCACCAAGAAACAACAAACATGTCTTTTCTTATCGGTATAAAAACTTCCTTGCGACTCTCCTCCGGGCTCCAAATAAGGTCCGCTTCCAAACAGCAGCAGCAGACAAAACCCAAGTCGAGTTTCTTCTGATAATAAACTTAAGTGTAGACCAAGCCTACTGCAGCAAACCGCTTCAGCAACAGGGAGGGAGGTAATAAAACCTCATAACACGTCGCGCTAAAATACCACAAAGTCCGTTTTCGTTTATTTGTTCCTAATTATTTTCGTGCGTTTTTTTATACGTCCGTCTTCCTACTGCTTACTGTATTTTTTGGGTTTTTTTTGGAAACTTCTGCGCACCGTAGTCGCTGTCTTGGTTTGCGAGGTGTTCGGAAACACAAGACAGAGCTGGAAGCGCCGCCGCTGGAAAGAAGTCGGGCGCTGGCACGTTGAGTTTAGTCTCCATCTTTTCGTCTTTAGGTCTAAAGGGTTTTTCTTAGAAGGAAGACAATTAAAAAGGAAGCGGGGTCTGTGCCAGAAAGGCAAAGTAGATGTTAAAAAACATCAACATGGAGAAGGCTGGAAAAGGGTGGTGGGGGGTGGGTGGGGGGCAAACAAAGGGAGAAAGATGAGAAGGTGGTGAGGACAATAACAGCCCGGGCCGGTCTGCTCCCATCCGTCTCCCCGCTGCCAGTAAACACTCAACAAGCCGCAAGCTGCCTGCTTCCTGCGCCTCTGCCATCACCGGACAGGCGACCGAAGCCACAGCGGCCACAGTGAGATAAGGGGGGGGGGGGGGGGGNGGGGGGGGGGGGGGGGGGGGGGGGGGGGGGGGAAGACAGAAACAAATTAGGGGAAAAAACAAAACAAACAGAAACAAAAGGGCTGCACCCATTTGTTAAGTGGAATGAGGGAGGGAGCCAGAAACGGAGGGAAGGAGACGGTGGGGGGGGGGGGAGCGTCGTTTTTCTCCTCACGTGGGCGTTCAGTCCGACGAAGGAAACCGAGGAGTCGAACGCGTTCCTTCTTCTCGCCACACCCTCAAAGCGGAGTAAAATGAAAGTAAAACGGGTGGCCGCACCACGATCCGGCAGAGGTGCGCCGGCACTCCTCTCACACAAGTTGCTGAAAGAGCCAGCAGGGGCTCCCCTCACCGGCCCGGAAGTGCCCGGGTATCGATTTCCGCGTCGGCGAGGCCGCAAACCGTCTCAAGAGGGACGGGGGCGTCAATAGTGGGCCGGCCTCGGGGGCTTATTACAGGCCCACCGCTAATAATCGCTAAACCCGGGTGGCGGACACACAAAACGTCCTGCTGCAGTCTGACATCCACTCTCATATAAATGCATCGCGTCCATTAATGCATCAACCAGGCCAGTTCCTCTCAACGGTGAGTGCATCCTGCCCCCCCGCCAACCCGCAGACGGGGCCTGTAGGACCAGCTGTGATTTCAGGTCCGCCGATACACGAAAACGCGGCCGAAGGAGCAAGACACAGAGGAGAGAGACGTCGGCGACGGCAAGAACGCCACGTCGCCTTCCACACCCGGAACGCGACGTGGGAAGATGAGCGCGGTGCAACGTCGCCATGGCAACGTCACAGCGGGCATCTGAGGACTCGAGCCTTGGCAGGTGGTATTCAGCGCCGTGCAAGCCTCTGGAAGGAGCTCGACTGCAGTACCTCTGCGAGGGCGACTCTGCGGCCCGGTTCCGCTCACCTAGCTCATCCCAGAGCTGCCGGTACTTGTCAGTCATGGCGGTACCCTGCTGCCTCCAGAGAGAGAGCCGGGGGTCAGCCATGAACTGCTCTGTGATCAGGGTCAGCATACGCGCTCCGTTGGAGTCCCGCATCTTCAGCATCTCCCGGACCTGGGTCAAACAAGCACAGGCAGATGTGACACTGTGAGGAAAAGCTGCAGGGGCAACGGAGAAGGCTTGTCGAGCAGAGTCGAAACAAAAAAAAAAAAAAAAAAAACCCNTGAGGAAAAGCTGCAGGGGCAACGGAGAAGGCTTGTCGAGCAGAGTCAAAAAAAAAAAAAAAAAAAAAAAAACCCCCAACAAGTCCGACACCGGGGGACGACGTGTCGGGATGCGGTTTCCATAGCGATAGGAACACTGGCCATCCCTATACGTTAGCGATTTTTCCTCGGAAAGACTGTTTATATAGCCACCCGGCGAACGCAGCAGGAAAGCCGAAAGCCAGTCGTGGTCTGAAGACGAGGGGAAGGCGGGGTGACGTTGGGCCCCCACGCGGTTAATCGGTTATCTTAGTCTAACTATTAATGCTATCGTTCCTCTTGGACGACTGGGTGAATTACCGCGTTAGGCCATCAACTCGGCATCTAAATTTATTTATTTGCACGCTTTTCTCCAAAATGGCTTACGGCGATTTGCCTTTTCGTACAGCTGGATAAATATTTACCCTCACCAACCTGTGTAAACAGGGAAATAACCGTAAGAAGCTTAACGCTGTATGTCGCTTTCTAGAAAATGTCAGCAGAATGAATTACTGCAAAAAAAACCTTAACTGTAGTGACTGTCATAGAGCAACAGTGATTTAGTCGCACGCAGTCGACGAATGACCGTGTCTACGCGTCGGCCTCCCCCCGTGCGACGATACGTTAACCGACAAAACCGAGACGTCATCGTGCGGTGAACGGACAACAGCGTCAGACGCAGGTGCTCCGTCTTTGGCCGGTGATTCCGTCGGTCCCCCGTTTAAATCGCCGGCGGAACCGCGGTGTCCGGAGGCGGCAAACGGAGCGGTCCGACAAACGTACCGCAGGCCCACGTCTGCACTTGAGAAATGCCATTTTTACGAATTAACAGACCGTGTCCCCCACCCCGCCAGGTGCAGTTCATTTCAGGCCCTCGTACGCTTTTCCGTCGGTCTGCCGCTGGTTCTCTACGACCCCCGGTTTCGGGTTTTACGGACGACACGGCGGAGCCGAACAGAAGTAGCTGTGCGAGAGACGGGGTTATTGGGCATTACGTTTAAAACGGCTCATCGGAACAAAGCCGACTCGGCGTAATTTTACCCAGACGACACGTGTAGACTTCCGAAAGCAGTCAAACCACAAATCGCGGCAAAACGGCGTCTAATCCGACGTCACCTGCAGCGGTTTCGTCTTAAATTTACCCGCGCGGCGATTCCTCCGAATTCCACCGACTCCCGTCAAATGTCGACGGAAGAGCAAATCGTTTCGTTTTGTCAACGTCGCCGCCCAGACGAAAGACGCGGCCCGGAAGTTCGACTCGGAGCTTGGGGAGAAGGAGAGAGAAGCGTGGACCACCGGGCCATAAGCGCAGCGCTAATGAACGGAGAGAAAGGGCTCTGGCGGCCACGGACGAGCAGCGAACGCGGTACATTAGCGGCTCGATATTTTACCGTGCGAGGAGAGGCGAGGCGGTTCGGCGCTCTTCTAATGCGTGACCCCACTTACACTGGAAACACTTTAAAGTGCAGCAACACTGACAGGCGGCTGGGCTTCGGAGCAATTACGCCAGCTAAAATATGTCTGACTCTCATTTCCCCGTTGGCACCGGGGGGGGTATAAAGTGAGAAGTCGGGCGACGGCCACGCCAGTACGCAGCTTGTTCCTTTCACCCTATTAAAGAAGGTAAAAAAAAAAACCTGGTGTTTACGGAGGCTGACGTACAGCCGTTTTTCCGGGGGTTTTGAAACGACCGGCGCCTTGGCCAAGACCGCCGGACTCTCTTGCAGGTTTAACCTGAAACTGACTAGTTGCTGCAGCGATTTAGTTTTGAGACTCCTATCAAACATCTACAAACGTGAGCTGGGCGGATTCAAAGCGACCGCCGCCGTCGGTCCGTAAACGGCTCAGTTTCCACACTGGGGTGCGGGGTGTGGGGGTGCGGGGTCGAGGAGGAGTCACCTTGGCGAACAGGAGGTTGAGCTGCTTTCCGGAGCTGTGGTAGCCCCCTTGCGACAGGAAGAGCTTCACCTGCTCCTGAACCTGCTCCTCGTCCAGGTGCCAGCAGTTCTCGTCGTCCACGCTGGCGCCCGCCGTGGGGTCCGGGGCCCCTGCCGAGGCACAGAGTTAGTCGCGGTCAACACGGCGTTTCACACACCTCACTCGCAACGGAACACACACACACACACACACACACACACACACACACACACACACACACCTGCTCACAGCAAGCACTGCGGTGAGAGCCTTTCGCTTGGAGGACTCGGGTTCCACAACCACCTCCCACTGTAGGTCCCGTAATCGGGGTACGTAGACAAAAAGAGCCGGGCTGCATAAATGGGTAGATCTTTGTATCTTAGTGTACAAACCCAACAGCGTAAGCAAGGTTGGAGAAAAATGTCAGCCAGATGAACAAATAAAGACCGTCTATTCAGGTCCAGCACAGCGAAACAAGCAGCAGAGCCCAGGTCAACACACACCCACGCAGAGTCAACGTGGCATTTCTTATAAAACACTCGGCGACTCCCTTCTCCTCCAGCTCCCCGACGTGAGGCCGACACGCCGGCTTAGCTGCGAGGCATTAATACCTGTACGCCGAAGAGGCCGGGCGGCAACCTGACTGCTGTCCTTCGTTTCAGCTGGTTTTATAAAAACACGTTAAGCTGTCTGAAGGAAGTAGACCCCGTTCACGGAGCGCAGGAGACCCGGTGGGAGGACATCGGTGGCACGTGACCACAAAACAGTGGAATTCCATTAAAGAAGCCGAAGAGAGACGCCGCCGTGCAGTAAACACTTAACAGAAGTAAACATTTATTTCCGCACATCCACGCACCGTGTTGGGCAGACAGCGAGAAACGGGAGAAAAAAGATCGAGCTGCTCCCGCCCTGGGTGCCAACGGCGAGGTCCCCTGGTTTGACGTTGGCTTCGATGTGCCGGCAGATCCATCATCTTGTCGGAGGCGGGGGTCAGGGTGCGATACCTGCATCGGCGTCTCCTCTGCTGAAGGACCGAAGGCCTTAGAGGCCTGGTTGGACCTCGCAAGTTCCAGCAGTAACACGAGTGATTGACTGTTACAGCCACAACTGAAATACGTCGTTTTACTACAAACCGTGTCTGAATTTGTTTTTCTTCTTCCTAACAACCATTGAGGGATCGCTGAGCTGCACCACTGGTTTCTCCACAGCGATCGAGCTGTAGAAGGTAATTTACGACCTGCACAACCACAACGCAACCGTGTCGCTCCTCCCCGGATCTGTCCACCTCCGTTCGCTTCGCTCGGAGGCCGTTTGACACTGTGGATCGAGCGCAATTATTTGTCTGCTCTTTTACGTCAACAAGTTTTCAACAACAATTACCCAGACGCGACGTGACCGCTTTGAGAGGGCGGGAGAGAGGCGGAAGGAGGCGAGGCGCCGGTCCAGACTGGCTTCAAACGTTCCGACCTGCGAGCCGGAACACGCGTCTTTCCTCCGTCCCCCCGTCTGCTGGGTTTGCGCCGAACGAGGGTGGACGGGTCAGAAATCTGGAGAAATGCCGTTTGCGTTGGGACCCCGTGGCAGCCAGCGGCGTGACGCTTACCCGGTCAACGCCGGGTAACGCAGTCGCCAGGAACAGCAGCCAAATTTGTCGAGGTGCTGCCTTTTGGAGGGAAAAAGTGGCCTTTTTACATGGCAGGATGAGGGTAAATGCCACCATCTTGAGAATCATCATCTTTTTCATACATTCCACGCCGCTGCCTCTTGGGAACGAGAAAAGATACCTGCTGTGCTCCAGCCCAGCACTGGGGCGTAGACCGCAGAAGCGCAGGATCAGAAACACGTGGGTGCACGTGTGTATATATCACGTGTACAGACATAAGCGCGATTCAAAGCGTCACGGTGTCCGAAATATCGGCAGTTTGAGAACGGATTCTAAAACATTTCGTGTGCCTCAGGCTGTGCGGTCCCCTGAGAAATTTGCGTCACGGGCGAGTCACGCGTATGCGGTGTGCCTGACTCGGCTCGGCTCGCTGAGCCAGCGACGCTTTATCGTGGTCAACCTCCGGGGAGCGGAGTGTCAAATCGGCAACCGCGGGAGCATTTCGGATTTCTGACCGTGATCGAGGGGTAGTAGAAGACGACCGATATCCGATTTGCAAAACGTTGAAAAACAACAGCCGCCCAGGGGGCTACGGAAGTACAGCCCAAAAAAATGTGGCTAAAGTCAAGGATTCCCCGTCTATTTATCGCACAGCACTAACTCCACAACACGGTAATAAATGTATAAATTAAAACACCGATTCGGCATCGATTAATAACCTAAATAATGAAAACATACGCTTGAAACACGGTCACTTAACCTCGATCTGACACAAAGAAGCATTTATCTTGTCTCAGAAACGGTTTGCAAAACAAGCGACGGGAGACGGCGGCGGAGGAGAGACCTCAGCAGAAGCCAAGGTGCCGAATCCATCAAATTTGGGTTCAGAACCAAACGCGGGGAAGTCCTCTCGAACGAAACATCGCTTAAGACACCTAGATACTCGACACCTGGCTTGGAGTGGAAAACCACAACAATTCCAAAGGAAGCAAAACGGGCACCAAGCGCAACAAACAGTGGATATATTAACGGTCGAAGGCTGTTCTGAGGGCAACTTATGCGGTAGCTGCTCGTGTTGCCTTTACGATCGCAGAAGAGCCCGTGTTGCCTGGAACTTTGGATATGGGGTCACAGCCAAAATCCAAACCCTACCGCTATCAAACCAGTGAGATGGTCATTTCAATGAAGATCTTTTATTTGCAAAGATTCTCCCACCGGACGAGGCAGCTCCCTTCACGATTACTTCACCGAAAAAGGAGTTGACTGGAAACACCATGGGTGTCCGCGCAGATGGCGTTACTTCAACGGCAGGAATACATCACGGAGGCGTCGAGCAAATCCTGGAGAAGTGGAAGCACCGTTTCTTACATCAGCAAAGTCTAGCTAGGAGGAAGGTTTCGCCAGAGCTTTTCTGAGGTCGTGATTGCGAAAACTGCCAACTATATCAAAAAACATGCAGCGAAGTCGTGTTTTTTTCAGAGAATGGATGCAGATAATTCATATCTCCTGTATCAGGGGGAAGTAATGTGGCTTTCGGTGGGTCATGAGCTTATTACTCGTTCATCATTCCTCGGTGAGCAGCAGTCCCCTCTGGCTCAGCGTTGATGTTGACTTTTGAGCAAAACTAGCCTGCTTCTCAGATATCTTTGATCATTCAAATTTGCCAGATATGTCAATCCAAGGAAGACCCAGCAGAGTGTTTTGGTTTCAGACCACACTGAGGGGTTGAAGACAAACGGTCTTTCGGAGGAAGAGAACCGAGAAACGTGTGTTCCTCCTCATAAGTGTAGGCATCTCCAATGTTGTCACACAGTATTTGACTTGGTTGTCTAAATAAATAAATAAACAGATTTTCAGATTACTTCCCAGGAGACCCTGGTAAGAAAATCGTTGAGTTTTGGAAGCCTTTCCCTGAAGATGTGACCGATCACGTGGTGTTGGGGAAATGAGCTGATGGAACCATCACAGGATAGCAGCTTGAAACTTCATTGCACAAGTTGACCTTGTTGGGTTTTGAGGTCGGCGGCTCCGACGGGCAAATTTCTACCTTTCAGCACCACGCGTTTATGTCGGCGAGGATTTTCCACCGCTTGTCACAAGATCAAAAGGATAGGAGTGAACCGGAAGCAACCTTGGAGGCTATTCAGCGAATGGACCTCTTACCAATCCCTCCCCAACCTGACCTCATTTCTCAGAAGCCAACGCAAGTACCTCACTGAGGGAAAACGGTATGTTTAATTCAAGCGCTGCGGCCAAAAACTGCATATTAATTATTTACGGATCAGAATAAACTTCATTATTAAACTACACACGTTGCGTTTCGGGCATTTGTAAGATTAAGAAAAATCTGAGCGCGACGGTGCGAAGTGTTTTCGCCCGCTTGTTCACACGACGACTCAGAAATTTGTGGACGTGTCCAGCTGTTTTTCATTTCTTTTTTATTTCATACATCCAAACGGTAGAGACTGTATTTTGGGCCTCAAAGACAGATACAGCAAATGTGCCCGTTTCACCGTCACACTTGTGTTTTTAGAAGAAGGTAGACTTGTGTTTTATTTGCAGGACCCAAATAATGTTTTAAAAAAAAAAAAAAATTGTGCCACATTTGTGTTTCACCTCCCGTAAGGTTACCTGGAGATAGATTAACCAACTACCTGAAGAACAAGTTAACCATATTCCCTGAAACAATAATCCTGCCATCAAAGTCTCACATCGTGACATCCCTAACACACACACACACACACACACACACACACACACACGTATTTATGGCCTTGTGGTGGTACTCCCTGAAGTGGAAGATCTCCCCAGTTAAAACTTCTGACTCCCAGGTCATGGAGACTTTCAGAAAGGTTTCTTCAGTAAATATTCGATTTAAAAATAAAACGTTAAACATACTGGAATGCTGTTCTTCTCAGCCATTCAAGATTTAACAAAAAGCCCGATTTCTCCTCCTCTATCTTCTGATGAACCTACAGAACGTATGTTCATAACTCGTCTGCGTTTGGCTAACAAATACATTTCATTTGTATGGGCCTCACCGGAAGCTTCCGGAACAAGTAGGTGGTTGACTCGAGTGACTAAACGTGTTCTTCTAGAGAAGTTAACATTTGAAATGCATTACAATTCAAAACAATTCTGGGACCACCACCTTTTCTGAACGTCAGCGCTATATGCCCACTCCGGCTAACCTTTTTGCCACAGCGCTTTCGGAAAATTTTGTATTTATTCGCATGTTCTCATTCGCATTCTGTCTCTTACGTGTTTTGACCCAGGTTTGTCGCTAACTAAATGATAAATAAATAAAAGCCGACAACTGTAACTCGGCCAGACTGCCTTGCGGAGGACGTAATGTGGCGCAGAAGCTACGCGCAGAGACCTGGAGGCTCCGCCCCCGTAGAACGTCGGCGGCGGAGCTGCAGGGCGTCGTTCCACAGCCCGTCGCGAACTGCACAGGAAATAGCTGCCAGATTCGCAGCGGAGCGCTCGGCATATCAAAGCCCCCCCCCGAAACTCGGTTTTATAGTTCCTCTCCGTCTCGCCGTGCCCCATGCTGAAATAATTTCACGGTTCACAAAGTCCCAGTCTTTACTGGAATATCTGCGTGGCCGACGGCAGCGAGATGGAAGTCGCGGTCTGCGTCTGACCCCGGCATTTCCTCCCCATCCACATTTAACACACACAAGAAAGCTAATAAATTCTCAACGCCGTACAGTTACGTCAACCGGCGCTTAGTGACATAGCTGGAGCTGAACTACCGGGATCGCGGTGCGATTTTGGTTTGAAAACGTTGGTTTCTACAGGTGACGGGGCTGGAATATTAAAAATGCGCTGGAATGTAAGGACCGAAGCTGTTTCTTGTTATCCCCCTCCCCCCACCCCGTCCCAAAAACAAGTTCCCACTGCTGTGCCTGAAAAGTGACCCTCCGCTCCGGTCTGGAGAAATTTTGCGCGAGAAGCTCCCAGATGCGGCTGCCGACGTGACGCTCGCCGGGTTCCCCGCACCAGTTCGAGTGACGGCTGGACAGAACCATCGCAAACAATAAGGATTCTCAGCTGTAGCCCCTCGTGGTCTCAGAATCAGAGCTGCGCACAAACACAGGGGCGTTTATGCAGTTACGCCGCTCCACGGCTGGCCTGCATGTAGGTGTTAACTAAATCTGGTACCCGTGTCTTCGCATCGCAGTTACAGAACCTGAGAAGGCAAAAAAGAGCATCAAAATTTTCCCCAAAGAAGCTCTGAAACGGAATTAAGAACCACTTGAGCATCAGCGAATTCTGAATTTGACAGCGACTCGCTTTGTTTAGGCGCCGCTCAAATTAGACTGGAGTTACGGGATTCCTGAGAACTTCATGCCCAGCTGTGGTCTCCACAAGCAGCCCAAGCAGGTAAGGATATGGGTGAAAGCAGACAGGTGACCAGGTCACATCTCAGAAAATGGCTTCAACCAAACCCCTCAACTCAAAGTGGTTCTCTGACACACACACACACACACGCAAGGTCTCCAGCCACCAGTGACTATTACTCACTCACTTGCCATCATTAACTACATGACTAAACTCAACATGACGGAGATCTGGAGCCTATCCTGGTAGCGCAGGGCACATGGCCAAGTAAGGTACGCCCTGGACAGGACGTCAATCCATCGCAGGGTAGCAGGACACACACGCACAGAGAAAATCGGCATCGTCACTTAAACTGAAGCACATCTTTGGACTGCGGGACAACATCGTAGCGTCTTGAGGAGACTGTGCAAAGTACACGTCAAACCTGCAGCCCAAGCGCTATGAGGCAGCAGGGTTACCGCAGGCGCCAACATTATTACAGCTAATAAGTTCATAATGTAGACAGTGAGTGACGGCAGTCTGTAGACACCCTGCAGCTGAGCCCACCTGTGGTCTACGGTCCTTGTGGCGCCGTTACAGAGAAACGATCCCCGTGTTAAACTGTGAGGTCAACCTGCAGTTTCTGGTGCCAGCTAATATATGACATCACATGTAGGAACCAAACAAAGCAGCGACACACACACACACACACACACACACACACACACACCTACCGTGCACTTGATTGATCTCGGAATTCTGGGAGAGGATCTCGTCGGCCAGCTTCTGCGCGGTGGGCAGCACCTGGGTGTGGTGCACTGTGATCAGATACTGTACAAACTTCTGCAGCTGGTCCCGGCTCATCTGAAAGAGCGTCTCTGAAATGGGGAGGTGCAGCTTGACCCGGTCCGGCTGTCGGATCCGGTACAGGGACAGCGCCACCACGTGGGCGCAGTAGAAGATGTCCTTGTTGCCACAGCCACATGTCACTGAGGTAATCTTGCAGCGATCGAAGCTGATGGCCACGTTGCACACGGTCTCGGGCTCCGACGACGTCGCCGGCTCCGTTACCGTGCCGCTCAGGTGGAACCCTGGACGGCGCAGAGAACAGAGCAGGTCAGCATTTAAGGAGAGGAGCGGAGCGCAGAGAACCCAACTGTGCAGAAAGTCCACCCATCAGCACCAGGAGACGTCTCCTGGGTCCCTCGAGGAACATGCTAAACACGGCTAAGCGCACGACGCCATCGACAATCCGTCTGCGTTATCGGGGTCTCAGTACTCAACTGAAATGTGTTGCTCAGGTAAATAGCTAGTAGGTAATAGGTAGATGTTGAGGGTGGTCATCTTGCAGCTACATTTTGGAGGGGCAAATATCTGTGAGAAATCCTCCCCGTCTTATTAACAGGGACGTCCAGGTAGCCAACTCACTCTCTGCTCTCACAGAGCATGAAAAGCTGTGCTTAACCCCCCCCCCCCCCAAATAAAAAAACAAATAAAACTGCATATTAATAGTCCTAAATGTGCAGCTCACATCATTTTCACAGAGATCTTCTCAGCCTCCAGACGGCCAGAGTTAGCTGGTAAAACTCATTCATAACTATTGGAAAGGAACTGAAGGGCGTGAACTATTCAGACACACACACACACACACACACACACACACACACAGTCCATTTTAGATGCAGGTCATGTCTAACCCTGGACCTGGAACGATCCTGACAGGAGAGGCCCTGTTAGTGTAATTCTTACCACTACGAGTAAACCTGTGTGTGGAAAAGAGTCCCGTGATGCTGGTGATGTTCCACTTGAGGTGAAACTGCACTTGGAGAATAGGAGAAACAAGCCGGGCTCCACAGCACGACTGTTACCGAACACGGGTTGGGGGGGCGGATGGCTCCTCGTTTCTCAAGGAGAACCACCTCGAACATCTCGCACCTTCCTCATCCTCGGAAGCAAATTCTTCCGAGACGGCAAGGTGACCGAGATCAGCTCGCTCGGCACGGCCGTTCCAGCCGGGACCGGGCGGCGTCCCCCACCCCCAGCCCACCCTGGAAGTCCAGGTGACAAACGGTCACAGAGGGTTTGTGGAATAAGGAGTAAAGATGGCCGTGGCAGGTAAAAAGCAGGGCTTCTCGCTCTCGTCGCGCAAATCGTGATTTTGAGGCAAAAATGACAAACGTTAAAACGCTTAAATACGGGCCTGGGGATCCGTACCCCCCTGCCGTCCGACGTGGCAGCCGCAAAAAGTGGCAAATGCACAAGAATCAGCTTTTTAAGGGCATTTTCCAAAGCGCCCGCTTCCTCGCTCAGAATAAATGTAACGAAATACGTTTCGTCGCAACGCAGCGCGCGGCGCAGTGGAATTTTGGCGCCGGGGAAACGGGACCACGCTGCAAAGCGCAAAGCAGGAGACCGCACGTGATCACAAGGCGTCCGCATCCGTCTCGGGCCTTCTTGGCGTTCTGCGACTCGAATTCGGCACGCGCTGCAACCGGCCACTCCGAGGGGCGTTTCCACAGTGTTAAAGACGCCGGTCGTAAAGGACCCGCGTAACGTTGACGCTGCCGGTCGTCCGCGACTCCTTTTTCCAGCAAAATCAATCACAGCCCCCCCCCTCGAGCAGCCTTTCTGGGTAACGCTGCCCCACAGTGAAAGCTACACCTCAGGGTAGGGACAGTCTGGCTGGGTGTGGGAGCACACAGACAGACCTGGAGGGAGAGATGAGTCATTTTTCATTAATGGGGGGGGCAGTAAAAATATGGCACCGGTCTCGGGGGGCCGGCGCGCGCGGTTTAATCAGCAGGCGGGCAAACGGCTCCTCGGTGAACAAACGACCCTAATTACGGCCCTCCGAACCAAAACTGTTTTTCCTCCGCGGCACTGGTGGGAATAAACATACACGTGCACATGTACACACACACACACACACACACACACACACACACACACACACACACACACACACACACACACACGCCATCCGCGGGACGGCAGAAACGAGGCGGAAACAAAAGAAGGGAATTTTCAGCTTTGCGTCCAGACGTCAAGTCAAAGACCCCCTGTGACACCCCCCGGGGGGGGGCAGGTAAATCATTAGCGGCGTGGTTCACACTCGAGCGGCTCCTGCCGACAGCCTCGGCGACTCACTTCTGCCTTCTCATTTAACAAGCGCTGAGTCAGGGGAACCGCGCGAAGCACGGGGAAGGTGATGCGGGGGGCCGTCGCGCCCGCCCCTCACGCCGGGAAGCCGCTCGACGGAGAAGAAACGCTGCCCGCTCCACCCAAGACGCCCGACCGACACTCGGGCCCACGGTATTTCTTACCCTGTTTTCACTTTGTTTGTTCACCTAACGGCCCCCCATCGACGTGCTACATGTTACTGGTCGAGGAAAAAAATGAGGGGAAATAAGTGTCCGGGGGGGGGGATTCTGGGGTCCTTGGTGGTAATAGGCCACTGGTGAAATAAGGGGGGGGGGGGGGGGGGCAAGGGAA
>UFQX01002046.1:0-18764 GCA_900497675.1 Arapaima gigas
AGATACTGAAAGCAAAGGTTCACATACTTTTGCCACTCACAGATGTTTTATTGGATCATTTTCCTCAGTAAATAAATGTCCATGTCTAATTTTTTTACTCATTTGTTTGATTTGGTTCTCTTTATCTACTTTTAGGACTTGTGTNGTCAGTAAATAAATGTCCATGTCTAATTTTTTTTACTCATTTGTTTGATTTGGTTCTCTTTATCTACTTTTAGGACTTGTGTAAAAATCTGATATAGTTTTTTTATATTTATGCAGAAATATATAAAGTTCCGAAGGGTTCACAAACTTTTAAGCACCAGTGTAGATTTTTTACAGCAGCATATTCTTACTGCATCAAATAGGAATAAGTAGCATCATCTAACTATGTGGGGTCAAAACCAGAACCTTCATAGTGTTTAATCTCAACACCAGGCCACCGGCTTGCCCTTCCCAACGTTAAGGACTTTTGAAGACAAATCCTTAGTTTTATTTTCCAGATGCCATTATAGGCCTACATTTCTTTCGCGCTTCCTCTCCAATACACATATGAAACATTAAAAAATGAAATTTGGCAACTGAAGCGCGACCACGTGATGCGTGACGCCCTTCATGCGGGAAGAACAGCTGAGTAACACGTTAGCGTTGTTATATTGCGTTTAACAGGCGCATACAGCCAAACATCAAAGGCGTCCGTGTAGCCCTTTTTAACCGCTTCTTCAGCTCAACCACCGTGAAAACGCCTTTCCTTTCACAACGTGCACAACGGTCCCAGCGATACGTCTGTTACACATATTTAATTCGAAACGAACACTTCTGAAATAACCAAAAAATGGCATATGGCATATGGCATTCGCCTCATCCAGACAAGTGTTACGTATAAAAACACGTCCGATATCACCGTACTCATGAGGTAATTTTACTCTAACTCAATATTGTTATCAGTGGGTAAACTGGTAACAGAGTAGAATTTTTTAACTTATCTCGACAGACTGGTGGTTAAGAAAATCAAACAAATCAATCTGCTTACCGATAATAAAGAGTAATGTAATCCCGCAGTAGACGAAGCAATAGTAGCTAGAAAACAATACTGTATTCTTCATTGTTTTAGATATATATATAAAAGCTGTTTTTTTATGGTTAATACATTCGCATTAATCTGCTAGCTACCCAGGTAACGTCTCTTGTCTTCTTCCTGCATCTGTTCCTGCAGGAAATTGCGCCGACCTCCAGTTTGAAGGATTTGATTTGTTCCACTTGTCTTGTACTCCATTGGCCAAAGGAAATGCCAATCAAGTTCTCCTTGCTTAGTGACTAGTCACGACACGACCAGCACTACACTGACATAAAAGTGCAGTTGTTTAAAAAATAAAAACGAACACTCCAAAATTTACATGAGTAAAAGTAAAACAAAGTAACAGGTCAAAACTACTGAAGCTGTTTTGCCTCACACGAACCAGTTTAAATACTAATATTTTTAACTAATTTTTTCATTGAATTAAATCTGTGCTAATGTTTTGCTGTCAAATAGACTGCTTAAATAGATAAAAAATAAAAAGTAAAAGCGCTGCATGTACTATTATATCATGGAACACATATATTACAAAACCAAAAAAGAGACATTAATATCTCTGAGAAGTATAGGAGAAAGGCAGTCAGGCAGGAGGCTCGTTGGTCTAGGGGTATGATTCTCGCTTAGGGTGCGAGAGGTCCCGGGTTCAAATCCCGGACGAGCCCTTAGTTTCCTTTTAGCGCAACTAAGGAGCTTCTTAATTTAATGGTTCGTCATGCGCCGCGTTGCAGAGATACTTCAAAACGTGCGTTTACAGGAACTTCGTACTTTTAAAAATCACTTTCCGGTAGTCATTAGCAATTAAAAAAAAAAAAAAAAACACTTGACTCAGTAAGTGACACACTTACTTGCCTAAAATTTGGGCTCGTCCGGGATTTGAACCCGGGACCTCTCGCACCCGAAGCGAGAATCATACCCCTAGACCAACGAGCCACTGTGACATTTTGGGAAATCAAATGTATTCAGCGGTCATAGTAAATTGTCCTAATATTTTTTGATCCAGATTAATGAACAATTATGATAATTATGAAATCTAAAATTAAATTCTGAAGAAGTATAACGACTCGGTGTTTTTCTTTACTGTACAAATTGCAGGAGAAACTGAAAGCTTGAAACGCGCTGTTAAAGGCACCACAACTAGTCAGCAATTTTTTTAACAGATTTGAAACAGCTAATGAAGCCTCCTTTGAGAAACGGTGGTAACCTGTCAAATGAACTACACCCAGTTTCATTTTAACATTATTCGCAATATTATTTCCGATTGACGGTTTTCAAATGTTTAGAATACAGGTCACATTACATCACAAATGACAAGTAAGTTTGCGGAATTAGTACTCAGAAAATTTATTTTAACATTATCATAGGTGAAGCCTTTTTAGTAAATGGAAATAGATAATCCGACGGAATGAAACACTTGACCTCCAAAAATATCTGTGTACTGCTATTACCAAAATTCACACTGGTTAACTCAATGTGTACAGTTGTGTTAATCGGCATAACTAACATTCAGAGATATTTCTCATATCTTCTGGAACTTATTTATCTAATAATATGTTCACTCCCTTAAGTAGACTGGTTATAAAGTCATTCGTCACTTTTTATAAATAAACTAAAATACTTCAGCCTAATGATACCAATAATATTAATCACTAAATATTATTGACAATAATTTTAAACCTGTATAATTTTTACAGTTCTTTTAAACATATTTAAGATAGTTCATGTTTGTCACAATTTGTCACGACACGACGTTGCATCTTTGCTGCGCTAACCACTTATGCACATCGGTGCTTAATGTATCTACATAATGAAAAGGTACACTTATAACTTATTAATATAAATTATTATATTTTTACAAATCGGTGCGACCCCCCCCCCCCCCCCCCCCCCCCCCCCCCCCCCCCCCCCCCCCCCCCCCCCCCCCCCCCCCCCCNGGGCCCCCCCCCCCCCCCCACACACACACACACACACACACACACACACACACACACACACACACACACTGCCTACTACGAGCCGGTCTCGCTCAGCAGCATACCCTGCTGTTGGCGCGGAGGAACTACAACGCGGCCTGCAGCCGCTGAAAGGCCTGTTTCTCGGTTCACCGTCACGCCGTTCTGTTAGCAGCATTTCCCCAGCGGACATGGCCACTTTCTTCGGCGAGGTTCTGTCCGTTTACTCGCGGGCTGTGGAAGAGGACGAAGAGGATCTTAGCTGTGAAAATGAGGAGGATGAGAGAATCCGCAGTGATATGGAGCAGAAGAGGTAGATAACGGATTACTGCGCTGTCATGTTAGCAGATTAGCTCGCCCGTGTGCCGGAACCCCACGCTGTCCATTCTGCTACCTGTTTAGATACTTAACAAAGCACACGCGACAAACGTTTTTTGTATCTCTGTATGCAAGTGCATTTTTAAATCTGAGAAGAATACAGTGCGTGGATGTGCACGGTCACTGCTGCGATGTGGCCCCCTGCTAGAACAGGAATCTGTTCGACAGTTTATGGCAAATCAGTAGCTAAAATATATTAATCGTCTTAGCAAGAACTGATTTTCGCATTTCTCGGGTAGTTACAGTGTTGTTCATATGTAAAAACACTTTTAAAAACTTTGTTAATCAGTATCGTGAAGTATCAGTAACTTTCACTTTCCTGGTCAGTAACCTAACGACATTAAGCTATTGCAATAGTATTACACCGTTAATAACGTTAAACTTTCTCGTAAAAGCTAATGGAGGATTTATTTTTTAATGTTTAATCAATATTGTGTGTAACAGAAGGAATGGAAGGAAACGGTTGTAGGTAGTTTGTGATTTTATTGTGTATCATTTTGTCATGTTTTGAAACTGTCACCCGCAGGAGTGTCCAGGTGGAGTGGTGTCCGCAGGTCCAGGACAGCCTGGATGCCGCCAGTGACAAGACATTGCAGTGTTCGCAGTTTATCATTGCAGTCGGTCATAATGCTACAGGTAAACTTTATTTAGCTGATACGTTTTTAAAAAGTTTTCTCACACTGTCAGCTTTACAGCTTTGTATTTTGTGTACTAGCTGAGTTACTCAGCATTGTCCTGGTCAGAAAGTGGAAAGATGAATAGTAATAACATTATATATCACTGAAGTGTATTACCCTGAAAGTGGCTGCATTCAGTACATTAATAGTGCTGCTGGACAGGGACACTGCAGAGAGAGACGTGCCAGTTGTAGTCAAGTGGAAAGGAGAAAAGTAATATATCACCAAACTTTATTATCCTTATGTTAGTAAAGTGTTGTGTGTGTGTGTGTGTGTGTGTGTGTGTGTGTGTGTGTGTGGTGCACTGTGTGTGAGTGAAGTCACTCATTTGTCCTTTTCCTGTTGAACTACATGAGGTCTGCCTGGAACCACACATCACTAATGTGTCTAGTGTTGTTTGTGTGTAACTAGACAAAAACCTCACGTAGGGTGAGAAGTACCTGTGTTGCATATTTCAATTCCACAGCTTGAAAAAAAAACCATTCATAAAGAACAAATAAACAAACAAACAGCTGGCGGCTGAGCTTTATAGATATTGATTTTGCTTGATATAAGAGCAAGATGGTAGGATAGTGTTAGAACCATCCCTTGGACTCAAAGGCCTGTTCATTATAAATGGGTAGATATTTGCAAACAGTAATAGTAAGTAGCTTAGCATGCAAGCCAAAAATTAATGGAGAAAATTGAGATAAGCAAATTAATAATTATTATTGATTCAAGGGTGTCACAGCAGGGAATTTAAACGGCGACATTCATTTGACTGCAAGGCGACAGCCCTTACCACCACACTACCTGCTAGAGGCATCATCATTGTCATCATTGTTATCATCACCCTCGTGCTGATCCTCTTTGCTGTCTTGTTCTGAATGTTTTATGTGACAGGATTTCTCTCGGCTTACATCCTGAGTTCAAGGAGGTGGGACTCTGTTGGTTCGGTGTCCCTTTGGAACGAGAGGAGCGGGAGTGGGAGCCACCGGTCTGACGTGGCTTTTCAGGAGCAGCCCAGTTGTGTTTTTTACAGACAGAAGGACTCCTCTTCAGTAAGTCCTCAGGGCTATGACAGAACAACCACATGATATTGTCTCCTTAATCTCAGCATACATTTTTTAATTTATTTTCATTCATAGAGATCAGTCTTCTTCCACTTTGAAAATGTGTTTTTTTAATTAAGTATAATTGTGAAAAATTCTGTGCAGAGTATGAATTAGTTGTTCTGAAAATCTAAAGTAAACAACTTCATGTCTGCAAGAGTTTAATCTGCTGTGTCTTCAGAATTAATGTGATGATGCTGTATGTTGAGGCCCATTATTGCAATATTAGTAATGCCTGTGTATATGGTATTATTTTTATTTAAAGCATTGCTTTAGTGTTAGTTATAAGTTTAATTAAACAGAATCCTGCCAACATATTTATTTGTTTATTAAAGGTCCTGATATGCCAGTGTACATGCTACATAGCTGAAGATCAGCTATTCCAGTGGGTTGAAAAAGTAAGGTTTTTTCCTCATGTTTTCAAAAGTATTTCTGCTATTAAAAAATTTATTAGTTGATGTGGTTAAGGGTTAAACTGCTAAGTAAACTGTACAGAACTTAAGAAGCTGATTTACACACTATGTAAGTTGAAGAGACTTGCAAGAATACAGAACACAAGTTAATTTGCTGTCTGACAGGGTCTTGTAATCTTGCCGACTGGAAGGGGTGATCGTTCCACCTGTTTTCCGTGTTGTAGGTGTTTGGTTGTGTTCAGAAGAGAGGGCTCAGTGTAACTGTTCTCTCAGACTGCCCCTTGTCTGAGTTCAGATGCTCCAAGTCCCTTTATAGCAGCACACCATTCCTGCGAGCGCTCAAGAGCAGTGCATACAAAACCCAACTCCTCTGTCCACTTCTTGAGCAGCCTAATATTGTCACAGGGCTTCCAGCGGCAGGTATGTCCTCACTGCCCTTTGCTTTTCCTCAACTCTCCATTTTTCTGTGAGGTTACCATCTTTTCTTTGTTTATTGGTGCCCTTTGCCAATCTCTGGTGGCATTTCTTCTCCCCCAGTGCTTTCCTACTGCCAGGTTCAGCAGATCCCTGCAGTTCTGTATCAGTGCTTCAGTGACATCACCGTCCCTGACTCTGTCACCATGGAGACATACAAACCCGCTCTGTCTAGTCTGAGCACGATAATAAAGGTAAACTGCCGTTCATTCACTTTGATCTTCTTGAAGTATTTTTTAAAAATCATCTCTTCTATTCCTTGTTAGAATATATAGTATGAATTTATCTGCTTGTATGTTTTGCCTCTTGAACTGAAATCTTTATTGTGTGTATTTTCAGCTTGATCCTTGTCCAAATGCTGACATCCTGAAGAGACTGTTAAAAGGCAGCGAAACTCAAAGTAACATGTATACGTAACTTGGAGCCATATTTGATCTGTTTCATGCTGTGTTAGCGTCTCATTTTCTCACCTATTAAATATTTGTAATTAATGGAAAATTGACTGAGTTTCCTTTCTCACGTCACTCGGTCTCTTTATTTATGAGATGAAGACTCGGTGTGTTTCATTACTAGTGATGGAAACAGCGAGGGTAAGGCAAAACATACTTTGAATTACCCATCATAATTAAAAGAGCTATATATGTGTCATCACACATACTACATTGTGGTGTAAAGATGGCAATTCCCTCTCCATCCATGATGTAGGAAGAATAATTATTAAATAAGCAGCAAGTTGTGACCTCAGCCATTTCACTGTGTGGTGATTTACTACCATGAGGCATCATGTAGTTGCTAGTGGATGTTTGGGTGGCACTTGAATGGCAAATATTATTTAAGTTGTTTTCCTGCGACGAGTAGCTGCCTGAAGCTGTCCAGAGGCAACAGGTAGTGTGCTGGTTTGAGCTGTTATCTTAGTGATTGGGGGTTGCAGGTTTGAATCTTACCTACTTGAGGAGGGTACTTGTAATTAATGAATAAGAATGTGGCTTAGACTGGCCATACATTTCCAGAGGGGCATTGTTAATAAATATAAAGTAAAATGAGATTACATCTCCAAAGCTGTGGCTTTCAGGTGTTTGTTTTAAACCTGTAATGGGCTGGTGTCCTGTCCAGGTTGTCCCCTGTCTGATTTTCCAGGGTAGATTCTGGACCACTGCGATACTAGCTTGGTCAAGTGGTCAATAATCGTAAGTAATTTTGAATTTTAGTAAACAGAGGAGAACAGCTTAAGCTGGGAAACTATTATTACTGTGGCCTGCAATCTTCAAGAATTTAATTTAAACTTAGAGCCCATAGGGGAGCAATGAGAAATGCACTCATGAGCACTACGCAACAGTTATACGCCTAACCCAATGAAAGTTACTATCTGTTTGTAGTTTTTGTAAGAACTTGCTGAGAAATTGCCAGTTTTTCCAAGGTTTTCATTAGTGCATTTCATCTGGATCCACAGAAGAGGGAGCCAGCTAGTCAAATTCCCCCAGGAGCTCTGATGCCCACAGACACTACAGAGAAAAGGCCTGTTTAATTCACTTCCACTCAGCTGCCTACATTCAAAAAAATACGAGCTAAGGAAAGCACACCTTAACAAATGTAATATTTAAGTTTTTAAAAATAAAACTATATCACTGCTATGTGTTTTACACATGCATTCATTTTTACGTGTTTGTTTGCCTGTGGAAAAAAAACCCATCCAGTCCGGTCTCCTTGGGACCCTACTGCCCACGTTTGTTCCACAGCTCTGAAACAAATAAATAGTCTCCTGTGAAGAGTTCAGGACCCTGCTCCTCGCTGGCCAAAGTGCAGGAAAGACTGATGTGGCACAAACCAGGCCTAGAAAGATGCACCAAAAATATGGACAGCAAAATTTCAAAGTGGACTTTGCACTCTATAAGTTAATAAACTAAAGGGAGGCCAGTCTGTGTAGATCTTTCTTGTGTTTGATATTAGTTTCAAGTTATATCTGGTCTTGTTAATTCATGCTAGACTGCGAATAATATTGTCATACTCTGCACACTAAAATATAGATTAATTCTTTTAAAATAGGTATTTTTCTCCTCCCTTGGAGGTAATGATGTATAAATCTTAGGTGTGACCATCCTTCACAAACCAGTTACTGCTACAGTACATTCATGATGGAATATTTATAATAAAATATTTATAGAAGTAAAGACAGTTAAGATGTAACTGATATTATTCTATTGAATGTGCTCCCTTCCATGTCCTGCAGGTGAAGTACAGAGTTCCCTTTATTTTTTATTTGTTTATTTATTTGTTGCCAGTGGATATGAGATCTTTATTTTGACATATTCATGTGTCACAATAACTCATTCATGTGTATTTACATCCTCAGAAAGGCTATTAAAAGACAAATGGAAGTTGCACAACACATTTATCATTCTCAAATTATTATTGATCTTTATTTAAGCCTACAGGAATTTTCCAACTAACAGTGTTAGGCTTTCAATTTTGTAATGATTTGCTCAGTTATACAGTAGGATGTTGTTGCTGCATCTTTTCAGTGTGAGGGATTCGAACCAGAGAGCCTCTGGTTGGATCATAGCAACTCTAATCTACAGTATCTGCTGCCTTGAAAAGCTCAATACACTGTACATTCAACTCCCTGGAAACCAGCAATTGAATTTTATACGATTTAAACAGAAATAAACTTGTTTATTGTTGCATTTCATTTCATTAATATTCCTCCCTTCATATTTTTCCTTTTTGATATAAATTTTTTGACATTTCATAATGTTTGTTGTAATTAAGTGTGTAAAAGGTGGTTCCTTCAACTGCTGAAGACCATGAAATTGTTTCATTGGTAAGTAGGTGTGGAAATCTCCCAAAATGCACTGTGCCCACTATGTTTTACCAGGGAACAGCAACCCTTCGTATGCCGTCAGTTTAGGCCCCCCAGTGCCTCAGTGCTGCTCACCACCCTGCAAACACTACAATAACTGCTGATCAGTTAAACACATCAGACATCCATATATTTACAGAGGGAATTTCAGCGGTAGATCAGAGCGTTAAAACACATTTCTTTGCTAAGTGTATCAGATTGAGCAGTTGAAGTCTGCATCAAAAAGAGGGTTTGGGTTGTGGTTTAACAGAAAAATAGAAAGTGACCAGTCAAACTGGAGCCACTTGGACTTTGTGATATTAAACATCTCTACAGATTTTGCAATCTGACCCTGGCTTTTGCCATAACTCTTGACCTTATGATAGATGTTGAGAGAATCTGGAATGTTTACCATGTTAAATTACATTACACCACCGCTCAGTTCTCTGGGGAGCAGCAGCTACTGACTGTAAATTGCATAGAAGATAATGTGAAATCACCCATTGTCCTTTGTTTTATTGTTTTTTTTTTATTATTCATATTTAGCTCACTGTGCTTTTTCTTCCAAATATCTGTTTAGTGGCCAGCTGTTCCAATTTGAATTGATGTAGAGTTTTACACTTCCCCTTTTCACACAGGTGGAGATTTACTGAAGAAATTCAGGTAAGTATATTAGAGGACATAATATATAGACACTGGGACAGAATTAACCCCTAAAGAAACTGGAAATCAATGGGGGAAAAGCATTTTAAGATCTGGAACGCAGTTATATTTACATTATTGTTTAGCTTGCACTTTTCTGCACATTTAAGCTACTTGCAGTGATATTGAGGTAAACACCTGTATCAAATGGGTAACAGAAGGAGGAGGAACTGCCCTGCTTGGTCCAGGGCTGAACAGAAAACTCCTCCCACAAACATCTGGCTCTTACACAGGTTGTAGACTAGTGTCAGTGGACATTAGCAGTTCTGCCCAAGGCCCATAAGAAGATCTGATGCTGCATGAATGAGCAGTTAGCCTCCTGGGAGCTCATGAGGGGTGTTGTTGGGGAAAATCCCTGCTGTGATGCAACACCAGCAGGTTCACTGCCACACACCCTCAACCTGAACTTCTTGCCTTAATTGGTGAAGACAGCTGAGGCTACTGGCTGTCTTGAGTTCTTGTTGCATTTTTTTAGCAAAACACACCGGTGGAAATTTTGGGCTGTATCCAAAACTCAGAACCAGTTAAGCTAAATGTAAAACCACCACCCACATTTAAAAATTCTAATTATTTTTGTTCTTTTTCATATTTGTTTGATTCAAAGGAGTGATAATGTGCAAAAGCAAGTCAACTGTAGTGAGCCGGCACACAGTCCAATTTCACAATTGGTGAAGCAGCATCCGATGCACGACAGATAAAATGACCCCACCCCCCCCGAGCTTTAGTATGAAATCTGCCTTCTCTGTAATTCTTTTTTTCCATTTAATGTGTGTACTTTACTCACATATTGTGGCACTTTCTTCAGAGGAAAAAAACACTTTCACTAGATTTAAATTTTGCCTTTAACGAACATTTGTCCTATAAACTGTCTGGTTTCAATGTCCACAAGCAATAAACTTACAATAGCAGGTGTGATGAGGTCTATGTTAACACAAGCACAATATACCTTCCCGTAAGTCAAAGCTCCCTGTAACACATTAACAGCTAATAAACATAGTAGTCAAACACTTATTGCTTTTTTTTCCTTTTCTGATGCAGAAGACCACTGACGTACATCCATCCATATCTAGATCAACAGTGAATTAGACCTTGTTTCCTATCTGTGCAGCACTTTTGATCTGAATCATTTGCGGTTCATCAAAACGTCACCAGCAGCTCAGCCTCAGCGAGCTGCTCTGTGCAGCTTTTCTTAGTCCGTGTTAGAAGCGACATGTTGAGTAGACTGTGACCGGAGGGAGATTATCAAAGCATTATTTTTTTTAAAACGTTATTAAAAAGAAATAGAAACAACCCGATTTAACAGCAGACAGCATGAGCAGTTTCTCATATCG
The DNA here is from genome assembly GCA_900497675.1 of Arapaima gigas. Lineage (NCBI taxonomy): Eukaryota > Metazoa > Chordata > Actinopteri > Osteoglossiformes > Osteoglossidae > Arapaima > Arapaima gigas. The sequence goes on from UFQX01002046.1 coordinate 10,909, forward strand.
ATTTCAACATGTGCAGAAGCAAAGATCCACTAGTTCTTGTTTATCAATTATTTCATAATGTTAATCATGTTCTTATTTCATCCGAGCAACCAAATTCGTTGTGGTGCAGCAAAGTTCTTCAAGATCAGCTAACTGGGTTGAATGAAAGTGATAATTACATTTTCATCTGTTTATTGACATGACATTTCCTGCTTACAGGAGTTATTGCGGTCAAATGTGACTCAGCAGAAGCGCATCCAGCTGGAGGTGTGAATATGGTTCATAATATATAACATTATGTGGATTCATTAGAGATTTTGAACAATTACTTCGGCCTCAGTGACTCACCAGTGGATTTTATTGTATTTATAGCTTTGTTGTCTAATTTGTGAGAAGGATTTGGCTTCAGAATGCAAGTCTTTTTTCCTGAAAGGCTTTCCCATGTATGTATGTATGAACAAGCAAAAGAGTGAATAAATTGGCCAGTTTCTGCTGAGATTATTCTTGTTTTAACTTGCTACAAAAGTCAGTGTCTAATCCACAAATTGTGTACAAACATTGGCTCAGAAAGTTGTTCACAATTAATAAAATTGCTTTTTGCTTATTAAAGTCCCTTCTGTTAATACATGTGCTGTGAAGTTATACAAACCTAATCCAAAAGTCCTGGCCCAACCTTTATCCTGTTAAGTTTAATTTTAAACATTTGCACAAAAGCTCCAGGCTTGTGTGGGAAATCTCCATGAACTCAGCAGTTCTGGGGGAAAACCCTGTGCTTTCTCCACGTTCAGCCCGCTGAGACTCTCCTTTGTTGACACCCCAGTCCATGCAGGCGGGAGGGTGGGACACTTACGGTAAAGGCAGCCAGGCGGAGTCTTCCAGAAAAACTGCCGCTATGGCTGTTTACTCTGCCCACTCTTTGTTTGAGTGCCGCCCTCCCCTGCTGGAGCACTGCCACCTGGAACATGCAGGCCACAGAGCTGCCATCAGATCCCTGCAGATAACTTCCCCACAAGTTCACACTTGCAGAAGTGTAGTGTGGGGGTAGATGCTTATTCAAGGCAGTGTTTCTTAAATTCCCCAAAAAGGTATGGTCCACTGGTGATGTTTTCTCTTTTGCCTCCAAGTTTACAGCCATACTTTTATTCTGTTTGTTCCTTTTCTGAACAAGTTTGTCTTCCAGGGGTTTTGTGTTATGGGAGGAATATAGTTAAGCAGGGTTAAATCTAACATTAGCCCCAGTTTTATCCTACTAGGAAGAAGTAAAAGCATAAAAACAATTCTAAAAAAGCAGCTGATCTCAGACAGCAGCATGAATTGCTGTACCTTGCTGCTTATTTCACATGGCATCACATTAATACAATTTTGATATAAATAATTTCCTATATGAATTTTTATAAATAAAAACAAACATCTGCAATGCTATCCTGGGTGCTGTAATAGGCCCCAACCTTCTCGAAAAGTAAAGGTGAGGCAGACCTTTCTGATACAGAGAATCAGTGCTGCTGTTGGCCAAGTGCCCCCCCAGGTACTTGTTCAACCCCCCCCCCCACCTATATTTTGAACCCATCAGTGGTCCCTGAACACAAGCGACAATACAGTACTGGCTTTTAAATGCAACTTTAAAAATGTTATCTCTGCTCTTCAGCTACTGGTGAAAAGGCTGTAAAATAAAGAACAATGAAACACCTCATAGCCCCTGAGTATGTTTATTGGAGGAGTGGGGGGGTGCAGTTTATGTAAGTATATATTTCACATAATGAAAACACAGTAATACCTCTGTTAGTGCAGTTAGTGAGATGTGACCTGGAGAAACTGAGTGCTTAATGAAACAGCACCGTAAGAGGTCATTAACACAGAATACTGTGTAAACCTGCAAGGTTGAAAACTGTAGGTGCCCAGCATAGCACATAATAGGTTAGTTATCCTTCAAATGATAGTGAACAAACACAGAAAATGTTCTGTTTTATGGATAACAAATAGAAAAATTCAAACTACAGGGTGTTGCTGTACATGTGTTTTCCTACTTAGGAGATTAGCTCTTAACCGAAAAGCAGCTCGTGAGGCGAAATGTTGTAAATCAAAGACAAAATTACTACCATGGTTTGAACAGCTGTTGTCAGTGTGGAAAATTGCCATTGTACTCAGTTGTAACTCTTGGCAAAGGGTCTTAATTTCCCTCATACATGTGAAAAATCGTGAGTTGTCTCAAGGGATACCAGTGTTGAGTAAACAGATACATACTTCTATTATCAATAACAGATGAGAAAGGTATTTTTAAGGGACATTGCAACTGTAAGGCTTTGACTTCAGGGTGTTGTCTAAGAGCTGTGCAACTGAAGCTTTTTGCAGCGGTTCACTTAAGCATTTTAATGAACCAGTGAGCTGGTTGCCATAGAAGCCAAATGTCATTTGCAAGTCTGATGATAAAGATTATCAGTGTATTATAACCCTGTCTGGTTGTTTCACTTTCAGCCTTTTGATTCGTCAGTTTATATTTCTCTGTGCAGTTATGTCATGTCATATGTCTCGTACAAGTAGCCAAAGATCTATTGTCATTAAACAAGGTATTCATCTGCCATTAAAAAAATGTGAGGTGCAGCAACAGCCTAATGTTGCATTTGAAATCTGCTTGCTAAGTTGGGCTCTATAAAGGACCTTACAATTTGGAAAACACGAACAAAATCATGTTCCAAGATCTTGTGAAAGATTATAAAACACTGATTTGTAATGACCTTAGAAATGCGAGAGGCTCACTAGATCTGTCTTTTCACTCGGCCACATTGCTGACAGCCATCATAATTATGGATGGTATTTATTCATCTGTTCATACTGTTTCTCAGTATCTGCTTGTGGACTTCCAAAAATGTCTGTAGTAACACCGCAAAATGCTGCTTAGAAATCAGAAGGTCCACATCATGCAGGTCAAAGTTAACTGTTGGATTCTGCCTCACAAAAAGGACATTTTTGGTGTTTAGAACATCCCATCCTAAAAGCATGGCATCAGTTTATAGAGCTGAATGTGGACATTTCTGGGAGGTACATGGGAGAAAAAAAGCCATGACACTCTTTGGATTTTCTAAGCAATTGAGATCTTTGTGAAGAACCAGTTCACGGGTCTGTGCAGTAGCTCAAAACATAGCAGTGGCACAACGAGAAATTAAACTTTAAGATGGCAGAAGATGTGAAGTGGTGAAGATTAAAAGATTCCATTTCTCCTTCTTTCATACTGATTTCACAAAACACAGTGAGACAACAGTCAGCTCATCAGTGTGCTTGGTGGGCAATTATCACTACTGCTGGAAAATGTTCACCCCCACAGTGAGGCAGTGTGTTATGGTACAGTATGAGATTATGCAAAGGCATTGAATGTGCTGTGCTGCGCTGTGCCACGATGGGAGGCTCTGTGGCTTCTGTGATTCATCTGGCAGTTGCACGTCCATGTTTGCAAAAGCTGAAGCGTCAACTGAGTGTGAACATTCTGAAGTGTTAGTCAGCACGTGGTGTCGCTCAGTAACATGGTACATTCCCATGACTTGCCTTGCTTAAACCGGTACCGGCAAGAAATAGTCAGACCGTCATCGTGTGTATTAATGGCTGTTATATGGAAAGAACTTGGGTTTCATCAAATGTGATGGTTTGTGTTCAAGCCTGCTGTGGTATTTTGAACGAAATTGTTTTCCTGCAGACCATCCAAATATGATTTGGGTTGACATATATTTTTGATTTTTTTTATTGATTTTTTTTTCACCCAGACTCAAGTCCTGCTCCTCCTGGGAGGTTAAGGGTCCGGCACAGTGTTTTTGCTGTTTGCAGGATGGCGCTTTTCTGGACTGACACCAATGTTGTCATACCTAGGATCTGATGGAGCCACTGCTGTATACAGAGTACACACACACAAAATCATCTGGTTGATTTCTGAATAACTAGGATGATTTCAATAGGTGACATTGACTATACATATACTACTTGTTAGGGCCTATTCTTCAATTCAGCACTTATATTTCCCACTTATTACACACGTTGGACACTTTATAAGTGGGTTATGAGGTAAACATCGTGGGTTTTTCTGACAAGTCCATTCTTTGAATGCCATTACAAGAAGCAGCCAGTGAGACTTGGAGGCACAGAGAGCCACACCCCAAGCTGAACAGCAGTCAGAGACACTGAGGGCAGCAGAATAACATCCTCTTTATTGTACATGACCATGTGTGCCAGCCAGTTAAAATGATAAGATCTCATGGCCTTCTGAAGAAAACACCTGGCACCTTTATGACTTTTCTTTGAAATCATGCTGACTTTTATTGTGGCTTGTAAGATTTTATGACTGCAGAAATAAAAAGATATTACAGGTTCAAATTATCTTGTCTGAAGTAGTTCCTACCTTTCATCTGGTATCAGCACTTACCACTGCCTGATATAAACAGAGGTCAGCAAACACATCCACAAGCTAATAACTATTTGCAACCATAATTTTATTTCTTATTGTGTCTTGTTTTGGTCTTCTTCTTCTTCTTCTTCTTCTTCTTCTTCTTCTTCTTCTTCTTCTTCTTATTATTATTATTATTATTATTATTATTAAGTCAGTAATAATAATAATAATAATAATAATAATAATAATAATTAGAGAGACAGAGAGAGAATAGATATAGCACAAGATTAGTAANAGTCAGTAATAATAATAATAATAATAATAATAATAATAATTAGAGAGACAGAGAGAGAATAGATATAGCACAAGATTAGTAAGATTTTTTTAAGGAGAAATTTGCTTGGAAGACCNACAAGATTAGTAAGATTTTTTTAAGGAGAAATTTGCTTGGAAGACCCCCCAGACCTCTGTTTTCCCACTATAGCTATTTGTTCCTCTGTTTTCTCTGTTTGTGCACATTGGTATGTGTACATGTCTCACTGTGTGTGTGTGCTCCAGGACCACAGCAGCTCTCAGTGGAAACAGCCAGGGCTGGAGGAGAGCCAGGACTGCATTGCCTTGCTCTTACTCAGCCAGCAGGAGTGTTGGGTCTGTGACGTCTGTGGCCATGCCTGAGGCTGGCTGCAGGTAACCACTTGCAGATGGAGATGACTGGATGCTACAGCCTCCAGTACTGTTCCTGGAACTGACACAGAACAGCATACAACACAGTCAGTAACCAAAAGAGGCACAAGGCCTGTTTTCTTATTCAGGTTATTGCTTGGCTGCAGACAGTTTTTTTAAGTCCCTAGTTACTGTAATATTAGCTCAGATAATATTAGATCAGATGTCTCCATGTGATGTATGACTGACCTGACATTCACGTGAATAAGCCTAGATATTTTTTAAAGAGCACTTTACTCAGTCACACACATTTTCAAATTCAACTTTGCTATGAACATACAGTATGATTGTATATTTGATTTAAACGATGACTAAATTTCTTATTTCTTTCACATTTCTTTAAGAATGGTTTAATGTCTTTAAATTATTCATTTTTCAAATTATTATTCATAGTTGCATTTTGGTTAAAGAAGAGACTAAATCAGACATTCATGACACCCTTGCAGTCTATGTACATGTAACAAATGTCTGTTTGGACTTAACATTTTGCTTTGCTTCCAAAGAAGTGCCTATAATTGTACAGTTATTCACATATAAATGTATAATTTCACTTAAAATTTACAGACACTTTGCACACTTTATCTACAGTTTTACTGAATCAGGAATACATAAAAATAAACCTGACAAATTCAAAAAGTGCGCAAGTGCTAATAAAATACAGATTGAATATGGTTTAAAAGCCAGCGGAATCCCTGACAACATCTTGAAAACCTTTGTTCACAAATCTCAGATTACACTGGGACTGGATGAATCATTTTGCAATTCTGCTGTAAAGCTGTGCACAGTTACCAGGGTAATTTTACTCACTGTGGTATTCTTGTTGACTAAACGTGAAGAAAGTGAAAGAGCTTCATCTCTGTGGAGCTTCAGTGGACTTCTAAACAAAAAAAACAATAAATAATGATTATAAATGAATGGCTTTACTAGTGCTGAGATGCTCAATGCCACCATCACACTGGCCAATTTTACATCTGTCATACTGCCTTCAGCAAGAGACTTGACATCCATAGTTTGGCAAAGTTGCCAGAAATCAAATGTAAACTGGATGATTCCTTGACTGGAGACGCCATGCAAATTTTTCCCCAGTTATCACCGGCTGAGTTCAGATGTGAAACCTGCCAAGAGAGAAATCTGGAAATGCTTTCTTGGTAGAGAACAATTTTTCTGAACATGTCTGCATTTCTTTTCACACTGCAATGCATTTCATGGTGTGCATTTGTGCCCCAACGAACCATTAAAGTCACATCAGAGTAAGGAAAAACTTCCAGCTTAAATCATAAGCTCTATAATTCTTTTCTTCTGACCTGCAAGCGCAGCTGTGTGGATCAGGCTCAGTTTTCTGCATTTTTGCAGTCATATTAACAGGGCATCTCTGAGGATGAATGTGTGGAACAGCTCTTCTGACATCTCACATTCTTGACTCAGCTATGTAGGAGGTGTTTTTCAGGATCCAGATGGCCAGCGAGGGCAGATGGAGATATTAACCTTTATGGTTTAGACAGCAAGCAGTTATCCAAAACTGTGCTGCTTTTGAGGAGCAGCCTGCAGGTAAGGACAGAACTGACAGGTCTGTCATTCCTCCTGCCATGGAGAGATCTAACAATCAGTGGATTTGTAACAAGCACAATACCAGAACTATCTCTGTAATTTTGCAGGCATTATAGCAGTTTTGTACAAGGACTTGTAACGTGAAGGTTGTCAATTCAATCCCCTCACCCCCTATGTGCTTTGACCTTTAGCAAAGTATTTATTCTGAACAACATCAGTAAAAATAAAAACTGTAAAAACAGAGCAAACATCATAAAGCACCTGAATGAAAGTGCCATTCAAATGGTAATTTAACATTCATGCAATTTAATTACTCCCATATAGATAAGTCAACCAGTAGAAGTTTTACCCAAAGGGGAAAAACTGTGATAATAGAGCAATTTGAGCAATACTTTGCCGAGGGGCCCAACAGCACCAAACACCCTCTGTACTGCTTTAGGGTGATGTAGCAGAGCAGTGATTTGCTCAAAATATATGAAATGTCAAAACCATAGGGATGGGGAAAAAATACAGAACAAATGCTAGCAAAAGGCACTGAAGTACAAGTCAATTAGACTGCAGAAACACCACAGTGATCCCATATCTCTGACAGGGTGTGAAGGCAATGGCGTCATTACTTCACAACCTTCTGCTCAGGAAGAACAGTAGCTGATGTGTGAGGTCACTGGTGTAGTCCTACAACAGCAATGGACAGATTTTAAGTCAATGATAAGATCAGCACTCAACCATACATATTGCATATTTATATACCAGTGCAGATGATGCTGCTCATGTAGATGGACAGCTTGGCATCCAAGAATTCAGTGAATTCTCAAGCCTACAGGGATCTGTAGGCTGCTTGACATCTCAGTGGGGTTTCATCTGGTTTGTGGGTTTAGCTTTAGCCACTTGAAGAGCCTCCAGCTGAACTGTGATCAGTTGTGAACTGTGAACTGTGAACAGATCATCTACAGCACAGGAGGATCTTGGGTTACTAAAAAAAGGAAGATCATTGTTTTTTAAAATTCTTAAATGAAGGCACATTGCAAGTCGTCCAACTGTTCAGCTTCAGACCAGTGGTGTGACAACTCGTCAGCTTTTAGGGGGATTAGGGGGCTAGAAGCAGAATTCAGTGGATTTACAGTGGTGCTTGAAAGTTTGTGAACCCTTCAGAGTTTTCTATATTTATGCATAAATTTTACCTAAAACTACATCAGATTTTCACACAAGTCCTAAAAGTAGATAAAGAGAACCAAAT
>UFQX01002047.1:0-10796 GCA_900497675.1 Arapaima gigas
TGAGAAATGTCTTCTGCTGATCATGACTTGATTTTTAATTTGACCAACAAACAAAGTAAAATAGAAGAAGTTGTTTTTTGTTTTTTACCTGCAAACAATATTACTGATTCACCTTCAGATCTCAGTGTTGCAACTAAAACTGATGTGGAGCAGTTTGTAAAAACGAGAAGTTTCATTCCATTTCAATATGACCTTCTCCTCTGTGTCGGGCTTTAGTTCCACGCCCTTGTGGTGGTTTTCAGACGGTTAAATTCTGAAGCCAGTCTGATCTACACTGTTTACTGGATTTGCTGTGTGATCATTACAAATAAAAGGACGATTGTTTAAACACGTCTGTATGTGGCATCACTTGATAAAAATTCTCCAAAATGCTGAAACAGTAAAACCTGTTTTATTAAGTTAATGAACCTCACTTGCCGTCATTCCAACATTTCGGGCCAAAAAGCCAAAAATCGCCCAGCGTGCCTGAAGTCACCAGAGGCTGGAAGGGGGGAAACAGGACAGTGATGTTTGGTCAAGCAGCTCTAGCTTCAGTTTCATGGTCCTGTCTTGTCTGCCCCTGGTGAATCTGCAGGAGGTATAGGAGCAGCTGAGCGGCAAAATAATGTTCCAATACTGCACACAACGCTTCCTCTAAAGTGTTATATTATAGTTTCATAGTTACAGCGGAACCTGTGGTGGCCCTCGTGGTGTGAAAGATACTGAAACGTGAAAATGTAGGTATGAAAAACTGACTGCTCTGCAACACGTCCTCTATCTGCTGACCAGGGTCTCGAATCGCTGTGCAGGAGTTCTGTTAGACACAGTCATGCCCAGCAGCAGTTTTCGTGTCCTGCCGGCGTGTCTCGGGGGTGTTTCGGGTCAAGGCTTTTACTACATCGTTCAGTGACTTTGACTTGGTTTTTATTCACTCGTGGGAAATATTCAGCCAAAATGGAACTTCCAAAAACAACACAAACGTCCCACTGTTTCTTTCTGCTTAGTATAGTTTTATCTAAAGTCTTTAACCTCTTTTAGAAGTCGACGAACATATGAATCAGCTTCTGTTGCTTCTGACACTTCAAAACAATTGTTTAAAATACAGAAAAAGTGAGTTGCAAGCAGATCTGTGGCCACAGCTGTGTTCATAAGTTAGAGAACTGCATGACCTCTGCTTCCCACGGAGGCTCAGTGGGTGGAGAAGTTCCTCCTCAGCTCTGTCAGTGTGAGGTTGTGTCTCCTTGGTGGGGCCTGGATTGTCCTCAGTGTGACTGTGGTGATAAAGTCCCAGCTGGAGTTACTCCCTGTGCTTCATCTACACCCCTGTGGCACAAACTGACTGACAGCGACTGACACAGGAGGGATGGAAATGACAGCAAGATGTGCAGCAACATTCACTGTAACTGGACTGAGCTGCAATTGTCTGAAATTGTTCTGCTGTCAGGTGAAGAATCTGTGTGAAATAATCTTATGTCAATATAATTTATTTATCGCTCCACAAAAGACTGGAAAATGTAGTAACTGGGAGAGAAGAGAAGAGCAGAACTGGAGAACATCTTCTTCAGAAAGGTGTGCAGTTTCTGCTGTGGAACATGGTGGCAACAGTGTGAAAGACTTGAGTGATTCCTTTGAATAAAAATATGTTTCCTTTAAATGCTGAATGAATACAAATAAAGAGCAGAAAAGACGAGATGAGAGTAACATGAGCAGCAGAGATGGGAGCTGGAGAGATGCTGAACCTCTGGGTTCTGACTCTGCTCATCCTGCCTGATAAGAACATCTCTCACCTACAGTGAGTTTAGTGATAAACTGAGAGGATGATGATGAATAGAGACATGGGACGTGGTAACTTTTACCCTGAGGCACCTCTGGAAACTGCTAAACAAATATTCAGTGTGTATTTTATGCAAAGTAAGTAATTATGAAACTTATTATTCTTCCCACCCTCCCATCCCCCCAACTTCTGTTTCACCTCAATTTTTATTTTTTTAAAGAGAAAATAGTTTCCAGTGTTGAAAAAGAAACAAGACAGTCGATGGTGTTTAAACTACAGTTCTCTATTTTATTTACCGACAGTCTCCTTCTGCATGTGTCTGAGGTTTGTGAGGAAAGAGTCTAAAGTATCTTCACACGAACACACTGGCAGTTCATATTTTCAACATCGACCAGAACACACAACGTGTGAGGAGACAACAAAATAAAAGAGTGACAGTTTTACACAGATGAGCAGAACAGCAGCAGCAGCAGAGATGGGAGCTGGAGAGACGCTGAACTTCTGGGTTCTGACTCTGCTCATCCTGCCCGGTAAGAACAGCAACATTCACTATAAATGTAAACTGTGTGATGAAACTTTACACACGTCGATATGACATGTTTATCATAGCAGGGATAAGTGGGTGAAGTGAGGTTTGGTCCGGAGGGCTCGGTTTCCCACCTTAACCGAGAACAAAGTGACACGTCAGTTGAAATATTCAGGTTTTCATCACATGAGTCTAAAATTTCTGTCTTTGTTTTGGGGAAAAACTGAACTGATTGTTTTGTCTAAATTTCCTGTAAGTGAGACTGAGTGACAGAAACATGAATGTTGATGCTGTATGAATATAATTATTATTTTGCAACTTTAATCATATTTTTTCTGTTACATTTTTAAATAATTTATGTACAAAGATATTTTATTTGAAAATCTGAGGGTAAATATGGTGGAGTCAATATGGGACTCAGTACAGTAATGTCTAGTTGACATGTGGTTTTCCTTATGAACCATCTTGTATTTTCTTACCTTGAATCACCTTTCTGTGTTATTAAGGTCACACATTTACCTGCTTTCAGTGTCTCACTGAGCCCAGTGTGGTTCTCTCTACTGTATTACCATACAGAGTCATTCATGTCTTCCAGGGACCCTGGGGGGTCAGTGGGCTGTATGGTATCCAGAGAAACCAGTCTGTGCAGTGAGGGGATCTACTGTGGTCATTAACTGTACATATGATCATCCAGAGGGACACAGAGTGATGGAGACAATCTGGTGTCATAATGATACTGATTGTATGGAAACCCAGTATGTGTGTCACAGTGGAAATATAAATGTTAGTCCAGAGTACAGAGACAGAGCAGAGTGTTTGGGTGGTAAAGAGAAGATCTGCAGTCTGAAGATAAAGAACATCAGACCCACAGATGCTGGAGTTTACAGATTCAGATTCATCACTAATAAGAACAAGTGGACTGGTACAGATGGAGTCACACTAGTTCTCACAGGTGAGACATCTTCTGGTGATGTTTGTGTCACATGACTATTTTACACAAGTGTACAAAAGAGCCGTAGTTGGGGGGCTGGGAGGGAACAGAGCCGGAGACACGTCAGGGAAGGTGGGAAACCTGGGGGTTTGACTGTGGACTGAGGTGACTGAGGATCCTCTCCTGACTGGAACACCATCATTGTACTGTATAATGTATGATGCTGCATGTGTTATTGTTAAGGACTTTTTTAATATCGCCATTAGATGTAGGACTTTACACAACTGCAGTGAAGCATCTTCATAAGATTTTAAATGTCTTTATGTCTGTTGTCTGTAAGCCATTGGCACTGTGAGGAGAAGCTCCAGTGTGTTAACATCTCCTTCTCATGTCATTCTTGCACAGAACTAAGAGTGTCAATGAGCTCCTCCAGGCAAAATGGGACAATAAGAGAAGGAGATTCTGTTAAACTCACTTGTGGCCCAAAAGAAGCTGAGAGCTGCTCTCTCATCCAGTCAGAGATCCTGTGGTATCAGAACAACCAGACCCTCCAAGAAACAAACTTCACACTGAACCTCCATCAAGTGTCTCGCAGTCACTCTGGAGACTACTCCTGTGGTTTACAAGGTGGAAGGAACAGATCTGAAGACTTTCGCCTGGATGTTCAGTGTGAGAACTTCAGTTAAATGTTTGAATTTAAAATGCAGATGACATGTTAACGTGTGAGAGGGAGGCCTCTGCTGGACTGGCATGCTGTGGTTTTGTGATCAGTTTGGGGGGCCGCTGCACCCCCACATTAGACCAACATTTGTTAATAATATGTGAGTAATATTTTGCCTGTATTAATGATGCCTTTCAACCATTTTTAAAAAACATTTTTTCACATTTTTATAGTACAGCACTGGCTCTACTCTAACAGCCCTTCAAACCAAATCTTCTTTCATGCATTTTCTTTTTTGCCATATATTTTTAGAGATTCTTAATTCTTTTCCTTAATAATATTTGGCATTAAAAGCGATCTTAAAGCCTCACACATTATCATGTAGTGTGCAGAAAACATTGCAAAAAACTGACAAAACAGCAACAAATCAAGTGGCTGCATTTACTCCTCTCCCTTGTTCCTGAAATCCACGTGTCACTTCCAGTGAACTGCAGGCGAGAAATTCACACAAAACTGTCACAAAAACGGTTGTGGAACCTGAGAGGTCAGCAGCCACCCAGCTGTGATTCCTGACAGTGTCCCCATGTCCTTATGTGTTCACAGATGACCCAGACCTGTCCATTCTGATCACCGTGGTCACGGTGCTCGCCATCGTGGGCATACTTCTGGTGGGTTTTTGCATTAAGAGGTCAGTGGTCTCTTCTTTGCTTAATGATTCGGTTGTTATTTTAAATCTGTGTTGTAAACAGTTCCTCTGTGCTAGAATCTGGCCTGGGCTGAAATCCCTAGTCTGTGGAAGGGCAGTGTTCCTGTGTAAAAGGTTTATCATGCCTGTCTTCCAGGAGGAAGGCTGCACAAGAAGTTGGCGGTGGCAAAAACACTCAGGTAAATAAAGGGACCCCTTATTATATATTTTGAAACAAAACATGAAATGGAAAAAACCACGTTTTATACGGAGAGGGCTGGGGCAAAATAAATAAATTGCTGAGTAGAACTTCCTGAAGTAACGTGGACAGATAGCATCAGTGCTATTTACCTTTTACTGTGTTCTCGACAGTAACCAACAAAGGAACCAAGAAAAGTGTGAGTGAGAGGCCGCTGTCTAACCAGCGGCAGAGAACCACGTCGACGTATCTGCAAACTAGCTAAAAGTCCAAATTCAGCCGCTGCTGATGATGGACAAGCAGACGTTTTGCAATATTCAGCGTTTAACACATTTTGTTTAATCAGGTTGTACAAGATCCACAGAGGGAGGTTCCACTCTGTTTCAGTGTGTTCAACCCTTGCGTTGTGTTTGTAGAAGTTGGAAGTAAACAGCCCTTCACAGGCCAAGCAGGACGAACAGGAGGCCACAGCCGAGAACGAGGAGCTCAGTTATGCCACTATTCAGTTTAATGCCAGAAAACTCCAAAAGCAGTGAGTGCAAATATTGGCTTTTTATTGATACCTGTCAGACCAAACAGTCGAGAAGTACAACGTTTGACTTATGGAAAGTCTGTTTAATAACATTTGTTGGTTAAAAAATGTGATGCTCATGCTGGTCTGTGGTTGTGCCCAGGTCTGCAGCCAGTAGGCAGGAGAGCCAGGATGATGCGGTCATCTACAGCTCTGTGTCCAAGTAAGTTCTCTCAGCCACCTTCACATTCCAGCCTCACTCATTTCAGCCAAGCAAACTGGTAAACAGCTCATAAAATCTTTCTTCAAATGGCCAAAGTCTTACTTTTTAGTATTTCTTGGAAAGTCTTGCCCTCCTCTCCTCATCTCCTCTTCATTGGTATACATCAGGGATCACTTCTTGGACCCCTTCTGTTCTCCCTGGCTGTCCTCCATACCTTTCACAGCTTCTCCCACCACCTTTCTGCAGATGACACCCAAATCCATATTTAATTTTCTTCTTTCAGCTTTCAAGCCTCAAACCATATCCCAGAAGTGCTCTCAGACATACCCTCCTATAGCTAAATCTGACATCTTCTGCCTTTGCTCTGAAGACACTTCCACAGTCCCCTCACAGCAGTAACATTCCCGTTTACTTTCTTTGCTCATTGGCACTACAATTTACCCATTGTGACTTTGCTCACTAAGCTATGTACAAATGCTTACCCATTTAAACAGATGGATATTTTTTACTTTTAACTTTTGCAAAATGCTCAACCGTGTAGAGGACACAAGTTATGAATTATTTTCATAACATGAAAGCAGGTAAACACTATGTAAGGTGCTGTTTCTCACAGTCGCAAATACAACTGCTGAAGAGACTTGTGAAGAGCAGGAACATGGAAACTGACAGGAATTCTCATTTCTCTGCCCGCAGACGTCAGTGAAAAGCTCCTCTGCAGCCAACAGCACAGAACAAGAGATGGAAGGTGCAGCTTTGAAATCGCCGTCGACCAGTTGAGGGCCATTTTCCCAGCTCTGTGGCGGTTTCATATTTACAGGACTAACCGCTGACTTATCGGGACTTTCGGCAACATTATCCAGGCATCCTGCTGCTCTGCTGATGCCCAGGAAAGACTGCATTCCCATATCAAGGGTGCTCCATGTCAGATGCTTAGGACTTCTGCCAGCTTTATAAATGCAGGCCACCAGACTTTCATTTTTTACTTTTTTCGTTACAAACGTACTATTATATTCAGTGACTTATCACAGCTAGAAATGTCACTACACCAAACGCGGAGATGTTAAAGACACAGAATTGAAACAGACTTTGGTACTTGAGCACTCGGAGTATTTGCCTTAAAAATGTCCAATTATGATAATGATGGTAATAAATTTACCGTCACCTTTTCAATACCAGCTACTTAATTTTGAAATATTTTAAACATCTGCATTTGGAGTCCTAGTTTAGATTTTTAATGCCGTTGAGCACGTCGGTCATACGGTTCAGGCTGAAACCCACAGTCAGTAGATTTTTTTAATTTTTTACCGTGGTGGTCCGTTAAATTCATGCAGAATATTGTATAACCATTGGGGCTGGTGGGTGTTACTCAGGAAAACAGAGGGCAAATTGTGGTGTCATTGTGGTATTACTGATGTTTCACCACCGTAGGCACCGCAAAGTCACAGTAACGGAACACTGGTCATGACACAATGCATTACAGTGTGGACTTTTCTGCAAGGACACAGTGACGAAACACACTGCCTGTGTCATGTCACAAAGGCTTAGATTGAATATAATGAATATACACTTAAATACAAGGTGATGCTTTATTTTGGCCAAATTTCCACTTTAAAGATGAAAAATGTTACTAGGTTTGGATTAAGTTCACATTCTCTGCTCTTAGGCGCTAACTGGCTTCATCTGGTGCTCATTTCTCCTGGACTTCAGACCAACCAGATGAACACTGTCTGTTACAGTAATGAAGAGTCCTTAGCTTTTACTGTCAACCACGATAATTTAGCAAAAATGCAGTTAACATTATCTAATATCGTTTTCAGCCATTATCAGTTTAAAGTAAGAAAAAATTCACACTCATCTGGCCTCCATGTCCAGTGTTTACTTCAGTGAGCAAATGTCACCAGACATTCTTTACATCTTGCCTGCAGCTATGAGAAGCACTCCAACAACTGTATCAGCAGACAGTCTTGTCTAATTTTGCTGAAAATGGTGCTTCTGACGGATTCTCACAAATCGAACTTTATTTCACATGAACAACCCTGTCATTTTGGTTTGCTGCTAGCTATTTAAGAAAAAACATTTAGCACATCGCATCATAAAATAAACCTTCATTCACTGATGTTTTTAGCGAAAAATTGGATAATGTACTAAATTAATTTTTGAGCCTGAAATGCAACAGGTCCTAATAAGTACTTTTTCCTTTAAAATGTGCTCGAAGACAGACGGCTTGTTCAAGGCTGACTGACAGAAATCGCCACAAAGTTCTTGTATTACTGGTTCATGAGACTGACCCTGTGACACAGCAGCTCTGCCCACAGCCAAATTCCTGGAAGAAACACTATGATTCATTCCAAGCGGTTCAGCTAATTTAGCAGGGGCACACATTTAGTCAGCTGTATTATCAGGGCCAGGGGTTAGGATTAGGAGCAGGCTTACGGTTAGTGGTTAGGGTTAGGAAAAGGGTTAGGGTAAGTAGTTAGAGTTAGGAGATGGGTTAGGGTTAGTGGTTAGGATTAGGAAAATGGTTAGGGTTAGTGGTTAGGCTTAGGAAAAGGGTTAGGGTTAGTGGTTAGGTTTAGGAAAAGTGTTAGAGTTAGGGTTAGGAAAAGGGTTGGGGTTAGTGGTTAGGGTTAGGAAAAGGGTTAGAGTTAGTGGTTAGGATTAGGAAAAGGGTTAGGGTTAGTGGTTAGGTTTAGGAAAAAGGTTAGAGTTAGTGGTTAGGGTTAGGAAAAGGGTTATGGAACAGGTTATAAGCCATTCTTTGTTTGATATTCACAAATTTGGGTTTTTATTGCTCTGGCAACACTGTATTCCTTCTAGCATAGTTTTTCCTTAGGGTTAGGGTTAGGGTTAGTCCAGGACTGGGGACAGGGTCAAGATTAAGGTTAGGGCTAGGGTCTGTAGTTAAGGTTAGGACTTGGGGTTGGGGCAGAGTTAAGGTCAGGACCGGGAGGCAGGGTTAGGATTAGGAATAGGGTGAGGGTTTGTGTTGCTCTGACAATGTTGAACCTGCTTGTCACTTTGCTGCACATGCTTGGTTGCAGTTGAATGGGAAGTCATTGCTGGGGAGGATGGGGATCTTACTTGTTTTTAGATTATTTTTTCTGTTTTATAAGTGTAGATTAAAGCATACAAGAAGATGATATTTTTGTACAAAATTGACTAAAATATCCTGATGTGTAATTTATCATGTGTTATATTGATTACTTAGTGCCATCTGTACTATTGTGATCCCCACCTTTTTTTTCTGAAGTGGTTCATTATTTCCTGAAGGGAGGTTTTTTAAAAGTTTTATTTGCTCTTTTGGAAGAGGTACATGCTCCTGCCTACTAGTGGTTTTTCTACGATACACTTTTGATATGTGATGTCAATTTGTATATAATATATTTAACCTCTGTTTTTTTCCTCCACTTATTTTGATATTTTAATAAACGGAAATGGTACTGAAAGAGTTGTTGTTTCTTAAAAATGGTTAAAGAAGAAACCAAGGAGGAAACATTTGCTTCACATTCAGACACAAAGTACAACATCTGTTCATTTGTTCATGAGTCCTCATCCTGTGCAGTCAGCTGGATCGGGGAGAGGGTGTAACCATGGCTTTCACCTTGTGCAACATTTTTACATGACATTTATGCCTTCATCCAACTCAGTCTCTGCACCGTTTGCATGTGTTTCCTCCCATAGTTCAAAGTCTTCCTGTCATATGGGCTGATGATTCATTGCGGTGAGTGAGTCTATGAATGGGTTTGGTCTGCTGGGGGCCAACACAGCATCCAAGGAGCACCCTGCCTCATTCTTTCTGCACTGGACTGTGGACCAGCAGACCCTGCATTAGAACAAGTGTTTGATGATAAAGAATTAATGAATGAACTAGAAACACAATATCATTTATTGTCACTATTTTCACTTGTCTGCCCACCCTGGACCACAAGGTTGCTGCAACCCACAGTATAATTTTCCAGTTCCGTTCAACAGATTATCATGCAACACCATTTTTCAGATGGTCCCACAGCCATCTGCACTTTATTTCTAAGAAGACCTGAGATAACCGGATAATCGCATAACCAAACGATTTTCTCTTCAAACACGGCAGTAAGACCTAAAATGTAGGCATGCAGCGTGGTGTGGTTATCACATGGAGAAAAAGTAGAAACAATGTGCAAACTTTCCTTTCCCAGAGAGTGTTTTTTTGCTGAACTGTGATGAGGAGATATTTTTCTGAGAATGAAATTGCGCATCCTCCTCTGAGGCAGGAGAAGCTCACAGCATGAACCACATCAGCATGTATTATTTTCAGGAAGTGGTTGCCCAATTCAGGGTCACGGCAGCCTTGGGCCAATTCCAAAAAACCTTGGGTTCGAGGCAGAATACCTGCCTGATGGGACACNTCGGCAGGACTGTCTCACACACACTCTGTTGGCTCGCAATGTCATGCTCAAAGACTGTCGAGCCGCATCAGGTCTCAATTGTATGTCTTCTCTCTGTCAGAGGAAATCCACACAGAAAAAAAGGAGAACATGCAAACTCAAGCTACGCCAAGTTATTTTTGACCCTGTTGCAAACCCAGGGCAGAGCATCTGAGATATGCAAGCATCAGCAGAGGGTGATGGCCAGACAGGATGGCTGACAGTTGACAGAACGGCTACAGTAAGTCGTGTGTGTGTGTGTGTGTGTGTGTGTGTGTGTGTGTGTGTCTATTTACTGCTGTATTGTTCTGATTGCTTAACATCCGTCATGAGAAAGTCGCTTACAGTTGTGGTGAAACAGTATGTCAGACCTGTAGGCACACGGAACAATGCCCAAACACCGGATTTTATTCTATCTAAATTATCATATTATTAGCATTTTTCTTGACAAGTTTGCAAGTTTGTTTTGTGTATTTCCAGATGATCCAGTCAGTTCAGACCTGATTCTCATTATTTGGGAGACATGGTTTGCTGTCTTGCTTGTGGTTCTTCTGCTGCTCATTTACACAAACAGTTGAGTTTTCTGTCCTTAAAATAAGATTGACATTTAACATTGAACTGCAGGTCTTTTCTGTAAGGAGGGTTTGTTCTATCTGTCCCTCAGGAAGAGGACTGTCTGGGACAATGCCAGAGGGGGCCGAAGACAGCAGGTCAGGTCCGACTGGTTGCAAGGCACAACAAGTGGCATGAGTCCACCGCTGCAGTGCAGCTGGGGTAGGCGCTGGAGGGACCAGCGCTGACAGTGTTGTTGAACGTTGCTCCCAAGCAGCATGACGACTTTTTCGCCCTATTGGCTGTCATCATATGCTGTTTTGGGTGACAAGAAATGCCCCCGTGCTACCGC
>UFQX01002062.1:0-29646 GCA_900497675.1 Arapaima gigas
ACTTCTATTTTTGGAAGCATTCTTACTTTGCAGCGTTTTTCTACATCTGCCTAAAACTTTTGCACAGTACTGTGTGTGTATATATATTTTAATAAAGGTATTGCAAATACCATCAACAGTCCAACATGGTTGTCATAATGCCAACAGCTGACAACACTCATCACCCCACTCATGGTCATCGCCACCTTGCCCACCTGAAGAAGCCTTTGCAACCCTCACATGTCATGGCATTGAAGTGGAAGCCAGTAGCCTTGTCACCACAGACCCCGCAGATGCGTGGCACATTGCGGTCAAACTCGTCTGGCCCTGCTGCTGAGGTGCTCACTGCTGTGGTCTCCATCACTGGAGGGTGAGAGGGAGAGACAGGACATTAGGGCACAGTGAATCAAAACATTCAAAATGACTACAGATATCGTGGAACTATTCAGCATACAGGTTTGCCTGTCCAATAGTATGGAAATAATAAAGGGCAGTACTGAAGGACAAAGAATTTTACCTTATAGTATTAAATGTTCAGATGGAAGGATTACACCACTGCCTAGCATGTGGGAAACTGGGATTTGATTCCAGCAGCTGTTGCTGAACACTTTCCCATTTCGGAGCCAATGAAAGGAACACGTTCCCTCATTGGAATATTCTAACATCGTGACTACCACCACTATTCAGTAAGAGTCCTTAGGCAAAACCCTTAACACTATAAACATGACTACCCCCTAAAACGAGAGTGACCAGAACAAAAATGCTGGCTCGGATTTCTCACGTTGAATGTTGGGGAGCCAGGACAGTTCGATAGCAACCAATGGAACCAATCAGGCATAAGGGAATCCTACCAATTCCTAGAGATGTTAGGACCAAAAAAATAGTACAGAGGCAGCACAAGAACAAGCGCTCAACACCAGGTCAATCGAAATAGAAGTGTACCATATCAGGACCCATTTGAAGACTTCAAGACAATCCAGGCTGCAACATGCAAGTAAGGAGAGCATATACTGAGGTGCACAACAAAGGGACAGGGATTTTATATATATAAAAATAAAAATGGGAAACCGTCATATCCAGACAGATAAACAGTTACTGCTAACCAACCAGACAGACGCGAAGTGGCAATAAATGTGGCAATTACAAGTGACAAAAACACTAGGAAGAAATATGA
Source organism: Arapaima gigas (assembly GCA_900497675.1). NCBI lineage: Eukaryota > Metazoa > Chordata > Actinopteri > Osteoglossiformes > Osteoglossidae > Arapaima > Arapaima gigas. The sequence continues at coordinate 1,154 of UFQX01002062.1, forward strand.
GAAGCTGGAGAACTAGAAAGAATGTGGAAGGTGAAAACTAAGGTAGTACCACTGGAGCTGTGATCCCTAAGCTGGAGGAGCATCTCCAACAGGCAGCAGGTATGACAACATCCGTCTCAGTACAGAAGAGTACAATTCTCAGAACAGCTCCCACGAACCCTCAAACTCCCGGGAGTCCTGAGTCAGAGGAAAGTTACCACTCACAGGGGAAAACTGGGTGATAAAGCTTCATTTACAAAAATCCTATCTAAAGCAAATTAAATACAAATTTAACAGCAACCAATGAACCCCCCCCCCCCCACTAGCAAAGCACTACGTAACTAGTCACTTCAATACCTCCGTCTGGTATGTAAATGGACAACGACAACAACAACAGGAATTTACCGAGAGGCATGAAAAACTCTGGTCTCCTACACTGCAGCTGAAAAGAAAATCCTAGACAGACACAAATAGGAAGCATTCTGTTTAGAAAACATCTTGCGTTTAAAGGACAACAATAACAATGGCACAAAAGCAAACACTTTAGTTAAATTTACACAATTAAATACAAAAAAGCAAGCAGGAAGGCCAGATGAACACAAAACAAACCTACTGCAGAACACAGATGTTAGCTGTGAGCTTAAGTGGCTTTGGTCCACATGACAGTCAGCAGGACACCCCTTTATGTTTGGAGAACATCAGTCTACAGAGACACATGCCTGGCAAAGGATAAACACTGTCAAGGGTATATTAGTTTAAAAACAATTTGCTTTAAATCTATTCAGAATTTCTACTGAACATTGTTATGCATCAGGAAAAATTCACATTGAGGCTCCATGTACCTCAGGGGTACCAAGACAGCCTTGAACCTGTGGCCACTTTAAGAACATTTCCTGTACCATGTGCAGCTCAAACTCTATTAACCAAGAATGCAAAAGCAGTTATTTAAACTGGTTTATACACTCTTTCCAGGGGGTCTTTTGACTAGAAGCTTACAATTTGAGCCCAGGGCTCCCTACTGACTCTCACAACACACGATTCCAAGAAAGATACAACCCTATTCGATGCCTGAGCGTGAACGTGCATTTCACTGATGTGGGCTTATTGCCTTACTCTGCTTGACTTGCTCTTTCACAACAAAGCTGAACCCCACAATGTGTTCCTGGCTCCTTCTGATGACATGCAGCATAAGAGCAGTACCACTGAGCTGTATGGTGGTGTGGACATAGACTGAAACATGCCTAAGGACATGGCAAGCCCATTAATCAGTACAACCTCTATACTTAGGGCCAGTGGGATTTCATGGGGGTGGGAGAACAAAACAATCTGTAAGAATGAACAGCAACATTTTGCAATAAACTAAATAATTTAAAATGTGGTTAATGGACTTATTTATCATTCTGCTAACAGGAAAATGGGGAGGCGGGGCAGCACTGTTACGCCTACATGCTGACCACTGAAAAACAACAACCTCTCCTCCATGAAAATCAATGACAAGCGAACCTGTCGAGTCCGCAGCAGAACAACGATCCTGGGGGTCCTTCGACTGGACAGTTTTTATAACCAGTGAAGATAAAAAGCTTTTAAGGAAACACAAGGGGTTTTTGCGTGTTTAACAGCTACAGAATTAATATGAATGACCTAGAGCTTGGAAAAAAATCTAAAAACGAAGCTGTAGCCCATAACTGTTTGTATAGATTTTCGGAACTTTGTGAAAATTTCTGCACAAGCATCCACACAAGTATTGCAATAATATTAAAAATAAACAAATACAAAGTGTAGCAACATACGCAAAGACAAAATTTCAAATAAATCAACATTGATAAGTTTTGCACTTTCAGTTGTCGGAATGTTTGAGTGCTACCGTCTGATCTTATTCACATCTCCAATTCAAATTGTGATGGTAACTGTATTAATATAAGATGAAAAATAAAGAAGCCTAGGCAACATCAGATTCCCCCCCCCTCCCCCCCTCTCTTTTCTCTCTCAGTTCTACGATGCTTTTTCTGACTTACCTGTGCAAATATAACCTGCTGAGATGGCTGTGATTTAGAGATTAAGTTCTGGAACATGAATGAACAAGCCCATCCATTTATATGTGCGCTACCTGGCAGGATTCTGCCAACAGAGATCCCCAACCGGAAGATCAAATTGTTACAGATGGAGACAACTGAACCCAGGTTGGTTTGGAACACACATCACAGTGGAACTGATGGTGACGGCTGCTGTATTTCACACTCAATTTAACCAGAGGCCTGACCACGCAAGCACCCGCTTAGTTACACAAGGCACCTGCCTTAACAGCACAATCACTTGAATGCAGCAGCAGGGAAACTATGTACGTACATGCTCTCAGTCACAGAACACAGTAGCCCACATTCCCCCCGTAGTGGTGGTGGTGGTGGTGGGGAAGCAGAGGCTGGTGTACACGTTTCCAAAGTCACACACAAGTAGGGACTGGTTACTCTCCTTTTACAGAACACTGATTCTTGTTTGGGTTGAGCTTAGAATGTTCCAATGAGGGATGGTGTTCCTTTCATTGGCTCCAAACTGGGAAAGTGTTCAACAAGCCCAGATTCTGGAAGAGAGGAGCCCAATGTGTAAAGCAAGTCTGAGACTTGTGCAATGAACTTTGTACTTCATTCCTGTCTCAGCAGAAAATGAACATGCTACCATACAATTGGCAGTCTGACAAAAGGGGGGAGCTTATGGATTAGTGTGGCATGGTGAGCAAAATCCCTTTGTAGGTACTCGGCCACTGCAGGAAACAGAGACATAAACATGGCGGAACACGTGAATCTCAGGATCCACTTTACATGGACCAAACCCCCACCACTATCTACTACACACGTGCACGTGCCTGACGTACTAATCGGAGAGGTGCAAAGGTGCCACTAAGAGGTACGATTGTGAGAGCTGCCTTTCTCTTTCCTTTGACAATCATCGTCAATTCTGAACCTGCTTACTACTTTACTGTGGGGGAGTAAAGTCCACCTGTGGGGTCAGTGACCGCAGGCATATAATTTCCACAGCCACTCTAGGGAAGGCTTCTGAGAATGTTTAACCATAGCCTTGCTATCTGGGGAAGTATGTGCTTCAACTAAACAGTCCTTTATCAGTCTGTACTGAGGGGGTGAGAACAAGGCACAAAAATGCTTAAACCACTCATCTGGTTCAGGTCACCAAGGATTGGTGTGAACGTTGTACTCGACACCAGATGGTGGGGACAAAAACCACTGGCGACACTGGGAAAAGGATGGGGCTCTCATCCTAAACTTTAAAACAGAACAACCACCTTGGCTGGACAGGAAAGAATCCATAAGTCATGGGTGGGACCACAAAAGAAGCATTCACTATATGTGGGGGGGGAAGCACCTCCCAGTAGTCAGTTGCACAGGGGAAAGGGGTGGCTTGTGGCTGAGCCAGGTTTCTCAAACTTAACTTCACCTACTACAACATGAACACACCAGCCATAGGGAAATGTCTAAGGCAAGGTGAAATCTCGACCTTGACTCAGGGTGAAATTTAGCTCTACCATCAACAAACCAGGCTAAAAACATTGCTCTCGTGTCAGTCAGTGCCAAAGTTCACAGCCTTTTATTACAGCTCAAGTATGACATCTTCATAAACACGATAAACATGGTCAGCAGTCAAAAGTCTTACCACCGCAGCACAAAAGATCACGGAGTGTGCAGAATAAACATTCCCATTGCTTTTAGGGTTACAGCGGACTCCTGTTGTTAACGGTTCTTAACCACACAGAGACTGAGATGATCAAACCATGCCATAGAAATGTCATAGGGACTAAACAGAAGTCTGCATGTGGGGGGTGGGGAGAAAAGCTGAAAAAGATCTACCATACAGGAGAATACTACAAGCTTTACAATGCAGTGTGCCAACAGGACGGTGCTGTTGTGTAATGTATTTTCTTACCACCTTGTACTGAGTAATGTAAAAGCATGCAGTGACTGAGAAGAGGTCTGCCCAGAGCACTAAACAGACCTGAACCCCCTGGTACCCACACACTGCTTTGCGTTTCAAATAACACTGTTCTGAGCCTAGAGTAGTGCAAGTCACATGGAGGAAGTGCATCGAAACCAGCTTGTTTCCTCTTCCCGTCATCAGACCTCCATCCGGGCTTGCAGCTGACAGGGGGCACAACCCTCAACCGTGGACAGTTGCCCAAGATTGACAACATGCACTGGCAAATTCAAGCAGTAACAACAGTAATTAAAATGCACATTAGTGGAATCAAGGACACAACTGCAGAGTAGTCGGTCTTTCCTCTAGTTAGGCACAAACGGTAGATAAAAGATGCAATAATCATCAACAACTCTGTGCACGTGTAGGGCTCCAGTTGTGACTATGGCACCAAACGCCATTTTTTCAGCTGGCAGGATAAGGACTAACACAGGCCCCAGTGGTGCAGCATTACCTTGGCAACACCAGCTCATCTCTGGGTAAAAGCAGGGGGACCTCCCATAGGAGAGAGACACTTCACAGTAAAATTCGTTCATTTGCGACATCCTGTTTTTATCTCTTTTTACATGGACCACAGTAGCATGATTCACCTACAAAACATAGCTTTCTGTGACCGCATGCATCAGTTGCTATGCAATGGGACACCTAAAACAAAACTGCGTTACAGTTTACACTCACTATGAGCATTTATTTCAGCAGATAAACAGTTTTCTTAATTAATGCCATTTCACAGATTCAACCTGTTAATGTTGCCCTGGACGGAGTTAGGCATGTGCATTAACCCCCAATCCTTTGACCTTGTGTCAAATGTAAAAGCCTAATGAAAACACTTAACAACTGTCACAACTTTACTTTTAATACATCAGATACATATATTGTTTGTGACCAAATCATTTACTGTTAAAATGCTACATGCAGGTGGACAAAGACTGCATTAAAACAGAATTTAACTTTGAAGTATCACACTTTCAAAAGAAAATCTTTTCTATTCATCTTAGGATAAATAGTAAGTGCCCAAATTGCAGGTGTATTAGTCACAAATGATTTTGCTAAATGATTTGTTTGAAAGGAAACAAGTGCCTAAAATAATGACAACATACACCAAACATGGGCAAACAGCATTTGTATAGAACAGTGGTCACAAGTCAAAGCTCACAAACAGGCACATCTCAGAATAGATGGTAAATGCCACTAAAGCACTCAGTATGGTCTTAATGACCACAGGATTGAATCAGCACCTCTGTTCATCTCAACAAAAACTGCACATTGTGAGCATTATAAAGCTGAAGTTCATGGCAACAGCTGCCATTTGGAAACAGTTTGTATCCAAGGCCAACCTACGAAGACACCTATCCTGGTGTACAGGGCACAAACCCTGACGACTGAGCAATGAGAAACGTAATATGGCCTGATGAGCAAATTTTCACACTATTTCCTACATTTAGACAGGTTTACATTTGGAGAAAGTGAAAAGATGCTTTCAAACAATAATGTCCGTTCCTAACTGTTAAAGTGGTGGTGGTGGTGTGGGGGGGGGGGGGTCTAAAATGATAGTGGCAGCCACATTGTGGGAGTCATTAGTTGCTAAGTTTACTCTGCATCCAACCAAGAAGTAGGATGTTATTTTAGAAGATCAAATGCACCATATGGTGCAAGCACCGTGCAAGCCTCATGATCTTCCCATTTACAGGATGAAGTCCAATGCCTTCCATGGCCTCCCCAACAAAGCGATATAAACACCAATGAACCTTTATGGGACATTCTGGAGTTCAGAGTGCAAAACAAATTTCCACCTTCATCATCTCTCAAAGAACTAAATTAGGTCCTTAATATTAATACACTGTTACTGTTATTCTGCCCACCACTGACAAGCAGAACCTGGCCAGCAACTAATCGAGTACTGCTTGAGTATGAACCTGAAACCGCATGAAAAACTGGACAAGGTCAGGAGGACAGGGCAATGATAAAGTGTATTAGTGTTCAAATATTTATTTGAACGTGTTAAATGCATTTATTACTGATAAATATATGCTCACAAATTTTAAAATGGCTACAGTTAGAACATTATTGTGCTCAAAACACCTAGACAGAAATGTTAAAATCTAGGCAAATGCAGACACACTAAATTATTTTAAATAATGCAAGGGACATATTAAATGATTCAGTATTTCCCAGTAGCTCACAGCAAATTATAAAACAGCACGGCCGAAATGACACAAAAGCTTTGACAATTTGTACCCAAAAAAAAATAAAAAATTTTAATAAATGAAAAAGCACATGGTTTACTGGCCTCATAATGAGAGAAAAACAATGACCCCAAAGAAGCCCTATATGGGTAAGTGGTACTGGTAAACTAGTCCTAACTGCATCCTCAAACAAAGCGACAAACACTTTAGTCCTCCTCTGTAAAAAGTGTTCTTGTTTGCTTTGACTCATGCATCCATAACTTAAGCTGTGCTAACAGAGCTAGCAGTTGCCCCTGGAGGATACTGCAAGGAACTCACTCTGCTGGTGATATATCTCTTTCCTCTGCTTACTTCAGTATCCTTGGCACATCAAGCTGCTGCTTTCATTTTTTTTTTTAAAAAACAAAAAGTGGTTGCACATTGAAGTCATCCACATCTCAATCATGGAGTAATCACCAGTTGGTTTACGTAATGCAAAGTGCATGCCCCATTTTGGAAATCACCTCCTGTAGCCTTTCAATCCTTTAAGTTCTCATCTGCCTGCGCACCCAGATTTAAATGGCAAATCACCACCTTTGGGGGGGATAAATAACTGAATCATCTTCATTTTCCTCTTCCCATACTTGGAAATGAAGGAGGGTCTTTCCCCCTAATCTCACCAAACTCGCATCTCACAACATGCAATGGCAGAATGGATTTTCTGCCATGACATTTCCACCAACATCATCGCATCCTCAGCATGCCTGAAATGTATCACCAATGCAATTCTTCCCCATTATGCTTGCAGGTAAAGCCAGATTCTGACGCAATACTACCGATGCAATGAAGGCTAATGTCTTCCAGCACTTTCACCTCCATGACCTACCCCCAGTGTTGTTCAGTCACGATAACTGCTGCACTAAATCCTTCTCCTTTCTCATTATTCTGCAAAATGTCAGGTAAACTGCACAACTGTTAAGTGAGCACATTAGCAAGACTGGTAGCCAGAATTCAGTAGGCGATATTCTTTACATGTATACCCAGTTCCTCTCCCGATTCCTGATATTTCCGGTTTCAGACAACGTTGAAGGTGCAGACCAAGGTATTCTCACTGGGGATAGAACACTTGGAAGAATGGCTGCATCCAATCCCAGCAATGACAACTGCAAGCTCAGTCCAGAAAAGCACAACCCTAGGAGAAGCAGTTCTAGAATTCTGCTGCATATACTGAAACTCCCAGGCCTCTTGTATGACACCCAGATCTGAAGCAAGATACTACCTACATGGGGGAAAAAAAAAAAAAAAAAAAGAATTTGTTTTGTACATGTATCCATGCACACACATTCTATTTATGGCCTCTTGATAGGAGCTCTATATATATTTTTATACCAAAAAATTTGATTTAAACACAGAACTCATGACTTTCTTAGCCTAACCATGTATCCAGCCTTGTCTTGAAATAAACATTTTTATTATGCAAAAATATTTAAACCTATAACTTTTTTTTTTTTTTATATAAGGGGAGTTTATAGAAACTACCCTTTTGTAATGTAATGTTATTCTGAAATGCATTATGTGTCTTGCTTGTTTTGTCCCTGCTAGGTACATGTAGTATATCATCTGCAATGTATGACGCCAACTACGTTCCATCATAACTTTCAACCCACAACTGGAGAAATGTTGCAGAGCCCACCAAGCATGAGTGAGGGGGGGTCTGCTATGGCTCTGTGTCCAAATGTCATTGTTTAATGTCTGTTGTATGAGAAGAGAAAATCAGAATGATGGCATTTGATTAGTTTAAACTGCTGTAAAATGCATATGATTTGTTCAAGTATTTATCTCCGGTTATACAAAAAGTCCTTAATTTTGCATTCATTAAAAAAAAAAACCATAAAACCACACTCAGACTTGTACTTAATTATTCAGCTTTATTCTGGTATAGAAAGGGTACAGCACATTTATGCAAGAGGTCTGACCTGGAAAAGCAAGACATTAACATTAACAAATGACCGTACACCCTCCCGTAGGAGAACACTGCCTACTGTTGTGAAACCAGCATGAGCAGGAATACCTGCATAGCTGTTACCTTCAGCGGAAACAGTAGTGCTTGACATTTATATTGCCAGGCAGTCAATACAGCTAGATCTTAACAGGCAGGATGTTACACAGCTCTGCTATGGCTGTCACCAAAAAATTACTGAAGGATAGTCAAAGTCATTTCAACCGGTTGAGTTGGTTAGCCATGTTACTGAAACTGTCAAACAAGAAATCTAACTGGGTGATCTAAGGAGGCATGTCACAATTTTTTGTACCTGCCTTTAGTGTGAGTTTTTCCTACAGCTACTTGTCTCTGAGTATTTGAATATCATGCCATAGCACTCCATGTCAAATGACATGTCATCATTGGTGTGATGGCTCTAAAATCTGCCTACAGAGCAGTTGACTAAAATTGCGATACCATTATGTCCCAAAGGGTACATGCCCCGTTTCTGTTTTCACACCACTGCATAGATAAAACCCACAATAAACAAATACTGCAATGACTGGTTTTGTTTAGTTGCAACTATTAAAAAAAAAAAAAAAAAAAGTTGAGATTTGCTAGAGATAAAGAATGTGGATGAGGTTACACAATTATACCAATGCAAGTAGTCATAGTTACTTTGATGTTTGTGTTTGATTATTCATCTCAGATGCCACTAACCTTAGTTATTTTCAAAGTAACTGACTACAGTCATCAACTTTGCCATTTGGTTTTTTTTTTTAATGCTTAGAAAGGATGTCTGCCACTAGGCAAGAACTACTTTAAAAAAAAAAACCTCCACAAAGAGTCACTAAGTTGCACCAACTAAAAAATGTCACTTTGTCTCCTGCAATCAACAAGACTGAAGCAGTTGTGAAGATGCATGCCTGCTGGCCACTGCTCCAACAAGTCTACATTAAAAAGTAATGGTGCCAACAGGCTTTTGGCTAGAGTGCATTGTATCAAGGAGATCGCGCAAATCAGGTAATGATGTTTAAAAAACAAAACAAAACAAAAAAAACACATTGTAGTGAAAACGCTTAAATCGAGACCACATTAAAAAATAAATTAATAAAAATCAAGGGATGACTATTCAGCAGCACACCGGAGTTCTTACTGTGGTCAATGTTGGGCAGCACCGATCACCAGCTCCTGTCACCTTATTCCAGGTTTCAGCTGGCCCTGGTGTAAGAACTGTGAAAACTGATGTCTCCATGCTAATAGAGGATCGCCAGTAACAGAAAATCAAATATGGCGATGGTGAAAATAGTGTTCGAACTACTGCAGCGCTGCACTAACTAATCAATGCCCTCAAGCAGCTTCCATTCCTCCTTCAACTCTTTCAGCTGCAGCAAAACCTCTCTATTTGGATTATGCCAGCTGTACATGTGCAGAACATTCATCATGTTACTTGTGCACTACTGTTGTGAACTCCAGCACTAAGCCAAAAGGCTGCCTTTAAAGGCCAGGTGCAAAAAGTTAACCCAGATCAACACCAAGCAGCAAATATAAAGCCGACAACAGTTCAAACATGCTAAAGAGACAAATCCACACATCAGATGTGTAAAAGACACATACACAACCAAAACTATTTGCAACTTGTCATGGAGCTGACAAGTCCTTTGGTGTTTTAATATTCAGTACTACTGCATTACACCAAATGAGGCTAAACAGGTGTATAATGAGAATCTGGCAGAAGGAGGATTATTTAAGGTGACCGGCATCAGGCAGCCAAAAAAGCCTTTAAGAACAAGGCATGGTACTGAACTGTTCTTTAAAGCCCCCCAATTACCCATTATGGCTTTGTTATCCGATTTGGACTTCAACGTGGGCAACTATGAAACGCATTTTAGGCGGTCAGCTGTAACAGCGTCATCAAATGAAACTGACGCACTGAACCGAGAAGTTTACTTTAAAGTAGTGACACCCCCAAATCTGTCTGCTGCTGAACTTTTACAACTGATCCAACACATGCAAATTAGAGATGCACAAACAAAAGATCTTGGACATACCGTGTCACAGAGAAGAACAAGAAATAAAAGGAAAAAAAGACACCATCTTCAACAAAAAACAAACAAAAAAACAAAACAAACTAACCCTGTCAGCTTGATTTGTCTTTCAGTGATCATAAATGGTCAGCTCTATATGTACAAATGTCTTCCCAGCCTGCAGCTTCCTAAGCCTCCAGGAACAAAACTTCAACTTCATAAACAGAATCTACCTTCCAAGGCAGGAACAATAATAATTCCAAATGATTCTGGATCGTTCAGCCAGTGTTCTGGAAGTTATTACAAAGTTATTAAACAAACAATTTTGACCCTGAGACAGTAACCATTTGACTCTTACCTCTCTCTGTATGTAGAGAAGTGTAATATATCTATGTATACACTGTCATGATCAATTAAAAAAACCCTGCAAGCTACATTGACTTCAATCGCGATTTTGCCACCCCAAAATTGACCATCAAGTCATTTTCAGTAAAGCCCCCTGCTATCATAACTGAAGTTCCCTTTTAGTCCACAAGTCTGGTGTCAATTAAGGCTAGTTTAATTTTTTTTAAAAAACCATTATAATAAGAGGGAAAACAGCAGCTTCATACATTACAGAACCAGTGACTCATCTTTCCCTTGATACAGCTCAAACGACCACAGAAATCTTGTTTGAGGAACTACCGAGGTCAGGACTCCCGGCACAGGGAAGGAATGATGCCACCTTACTGCCCTCTACATTGGCTGGCCAGATCAGGGCTGGAAAACTAGTAACATCACAGTTATCTTCTGAGAAGCAGGCCAGAGTGGTGTGAAGTAGCCTGCGGCGTGGGGCAGGCCAGTCAGCCAAGTTACGAATAGTGCTAGCTAACATTTGTCCCAGCTGCTGCCTGTGGTGGGGAGAACATATGCCAGAATGCCTAGATCACAACATCACAGTGGGCAGTTTGGGAAGCTGTGGGGTGGGGGTTCCCTGTGCGAGGATGGAAACACGTCAGCTGCAGGGCTGAGACCGCTGTGCCAGGATAGTTATGCATCATTCACGAAACATCTGCCGGTCTGTAATCTGATAAAATGTCTACCATGACAAATTCATTTACATTGTTCCAGATGCATTCTAGAGTGCAAGACACTGGATGTGAAAAACAAAAGATCTGTCAGCTGAATTCTGTAGTTTGATTGCTACCTCAAAGAAATTACAGGACAGCAACAACCAAGTTATTATTGCCTAATAAGTTCCTCAATTAACGCACAAGTGCAGCAGAATGACAACTTCTTCAGTCTTAGCTCTAGATATAACCAATCGTTATACTTGCACATTTTGCATGATATAAAGTAAAACACCAAGTAGGATAACATTAAGAAATGATTCTGTGATTATACTGTTGATAGTCAACTGATTACAAGAAAACTGCAAGTCTGTGACTCCACAGACTTTGAAAGCAAGACTAGATCAACAACTTGCAACAGTTGGTAATTTTTATAACTCGAGACCAGGTTTATTTTCGGTAGCAAAAATTTGTTTGGCTAGACAGAAGTTTAGACCAAAGGTCAAGACCAGACTGTACACAAAGTGCTTGCCTGCTGAAGTTGTTCCAGAAAAAGGGGAATGGAAAGGAATCCCTCCCAGCCTTACAAAGGGCAGAGTTGAAGGAATTAAGAAAGGTGAAAATTTGTTAATGTGGGGTGTGCAGAGCTCTTACAGTTCGTCCCTGAAGCCCAGGCAGACAGCTTATAGTCGGGGGGGGGGGGGGGGCAATTCAGGAACCCCCCNGGGGGGGGGGGGGGGGGGGGGGGGGGGGGGGGGGGGGGGGGGGGGGGGGGGGGGGACAATTCAGGAACCTCCAGCTGTTCACTTTAACCTCTGTACATGAAGCAGTTTCCCAGACTACTATAAAATCACTTTGCAAGAAATAAAATACAGATGCCCCCTGTCAATGGAGCTTTTGAAACTTTATTTTTACCATTTTATCATGATCATGTACACATACAGAACAGCATAGTCTTCAACTCAAATTATCCTGCTTTCCAAAAATTGTAAATGCAGGGGGGGATTTAAAAACAAGACTGATATGTATGTGACATAAAAAGCTATTATTAACTATAAAACTAAGTTTATGTAAGCATAGTTAATTTAAGCTAAAAAAAAGCAAGATAGTTGGGGGCAAGTGTAAAGGCAATTGGAAGACTGCAGAAAAAAGGACAGGCAGAACAAACAGAAAGAGGGTCTCATAGCCCCCTTTCTTCTGTATGAGGCCTAGCCTTTGTTTTCCCTCTTCCACAGCTCATCCCAGAGAAAAGTGGTGGAAGCAGCAACAGGGGAGCTCTTGGGGGAGAATCTCTCCCACCAACAGGCTTCAGACAAGCAGACAGACAATGCAGTACAAACAGCATATCCCTTGCAGCCAAAGAGAACACTCAGGATGCATTGGCCTGGTTACAACTCCCCCATGTCTCAATCTCCTTTGATTTCCTGGGGGTTATAATATACACAATGAGCTAAACAAGAGTTCAGATTATTGCATTTTCTGTGTTCTTTTATGCCCAAGTCACTTAGCCACAAGGGGGTGTAGCAAACAACCCACAACACCCTGATACAGTTGTCCACAGCAAGGTGACGCTACTCAAAAATGGGCTTCAACAATCAAATGTCAAATCAACTCAAGTCACACCAATTTGTACTGCTATTGCCTACCTTCTATGGTAAATTAAAGAATTGGTAAAATAAACAGAAGTATATTCTCAGGATGACTGAAGGAAAGCTTGTGAGAAGAAGCCTCCACAGGATACCTATAGCCCTTCTGGCCTGACTGTGGTTCAGGTTGGCAGAAATCAAGGGAGCCATGTGACTACTGCCTACGCTGTGAACAGAACAGGTCCTACATGACCATATCAACTGGAACAGGAGCTAGGATAAACCTGTTCGGGCGAGTGTTATTGCAAAACTATAAAATGACAAGCATTCTATGCCCAAACTGCTCTTTAGCCTAAATTACAAACATACGGAAACAATTGGCCCAGTTTAAAAAAAACCTTCAGGTTTACAGGAATACTGTGATTTTTCAAGGAAGTTCATTACATGTAACAAACTATACTGCAGAAAACAGTAGATTACAGCATAGTTGAGAGTCTGTGGGACTTCCGCATTCTTGGTTTTTCACTACACTAATGATGTAATACTCAGTCATCTATGCCTGGGCTTCCAGAATGCCAAGCTTCTGCTCCATGATTTCAAGGGGCTATAAGAAAATGCCACAACTCCAAAACAGTACTCAGACTCAAGGATCATACAGCAAGGATAGCTGACTCCAGTGCCTCGAGAACCCCTCATACAGCTGCAAAGCTGTGCAGCAACAATTTTAAATGGAAGATAAAAGGTTACAGTCATGTTCCAGAGCTTTTGACCACGATGAGGGCGGATCTCATAGCTTCCAGCTAACTCAGTCAACCCAAGCATCTCTGAAGAAAATTGCAATGTAAGACCTTTAAGCAAAACCTCATCCCAAGGGTGTTCTCTCCTCGCGTGCAGAGACACACCCTTATGGGAGGTGCTGAAGGTGCCCGATTCAATCCATGTCTGCTCTGAGCTCTAAAACAGGCTTAATCTGCTCCTTTGCGGTGGACCAAACAGTTGCCGTCCATCAAGTATGCAGTGGTTTGTTCAACCTCAGATTTTAATTGGTTAATTAAAGCCTCATTACCTCAACACAAAGTGCCTAAGCCCAGATTTCCAGGGGGGGGGGGATCAATGATTATCCTTAAAGGAGACTAAAAGCCCTGCAGCTTTTGAAGGCTAGGCCTTACCATCCTTAGTCTAAATAACCAGTTACACCACAAGTTCTGTATCAGCAAGATGCATCCTGGGAGTGATGGTGGCTCGTCGTGACAGAAGCCATCTGCGTGGTTCAGAACAAGTCTCCGAAGGTGTGCAGCTGCAAGTAGGTCTGCAGGTTGTACAGCACAGATGGCCTTAAGTCCATGCAAGAGTAATGCTTTACTTCCCTCCTAAAAGCAAATGCAATCTGGAAAAAGCAGAAAGTCAACATCACCTGTCGGCTATGCACTAAGTGGTCAGTCAGTTCAGTTGTCAGTTACACAACCTGTGCAACACAACCTTGTTTCTTAAATTATCATGCATACAAATGTACTCCAGAAAAAAAAAAAAAACTAAATCTATTTAGAAAAAATACAGCAGCCCATAGAACAGCATATCAGACTTTGTACCACATGAGCATTTGAAGGTCATAGAAACAAATGATAAACAAATAAAAGCAGGGAATACAAAAAGTCCACAGTCCACAGTGACAATTCAGGCAAGTGAATGAATACCCTGAAATAAGAAGCACCTTTACAGCTCAAAACGTGTGTAACTGTCAGAAAAATGTTATTAATATTTCCATAAACAATTCTCCACTGACCAGGTTAACCACTACCAGCCTTATCAGTGCCATCTCAATAACAATGCCAGCACACAGATGAAAGAAGTACAAACCACCTGTTTATAAGCACACTGCTGGGCGTTACAATGTCTGAGCCCTGTGCTGCACAGGGTGGTGGGGTGGGGCACAGGTGGTGCTGCAATGCCTCCATGGATCTCAACTCACGGTCTCTCAGCAGGTGCTCCCCATGGCATGGCAGCAGTCCACCTGACACATGCACTCAATGTGCCAGAGGTACCACGGTGCTAGACCCAATGTCCAAAACCAGCTTTTCCTGACATTACTAATCCTAAAAGTTTTAAATACAACACCTTATAACAGTTTTTGTAATTAAAACTGTTTAAGCATTATCTACACAGTTACACTTTGTACATACAAATACAACAATTTTATTAGTATGGCCTAAGGTTTATAGATACTGAGTTTGCATACATGGCACATTAACGTAAAACAGGTTAACTATTATCAGCAAAGCACTTCACTATGTTGTATATAAAAACTCAACAGGACCATTACAACAAAATATTTAATTACTGTATGGCCATCACTGTCCCTTAATCTGTGACTGACACCCAGTATGATATCAGTTTGCTGCCTCAATGCCTTCACGTATTTTCAGGTGCAAGTTAATGGTGCATAACATTCAGTTATGAACTGAATGGATATCAGACTGCAGGATCGAGACCCCTTTTGCTCTGATCCAGCTTTTTACCTAGCTTTATATGCCAAACTCACCTTTTTGGGATTTACTGCCAGGTCAAAGTTAAACAACCCATTTCCTGCAGCTGTAGGCCTGCAGCCTTTGTTTACTGGAGGGAGTCTACAACAGGTAATCTTCATAAAGCTAGGGTTTGTTTATAATATAGAGTGAATTCTAAGGCTGTCCACCATTTCACAAATGGTCGACTGCAGCATCATACCCTGTACACATCATGCAAACACTGAACTTTTCCCAAGCAATGATATGGCTCAGAAAACGGGTGGACTCAATCACAACAATAAACCTCCCTTTCAAGCTTATGGACAGAACCTTCTAGAGTTAACCTATACCTATAGTCATAAAGAATGAACACTGACTCAACAGGATTACCATCGATTATCATTAACAGCTTAACCTCAACAGCATCACGGCAGTACGGAGCCTATCCCTGAAGCAGCGTCTGGGCTAGGCTAGGAAAAAGCCCCTGTGTGGGCAGTTTAGAGTGACCAGTCAAGCTGAATCACATGTCTTTGGACTGAGGGAAGGGAAACAGAGCACTCACAGTTAAATTGACAGACACGGGGAGCACATGCAAACTGCACACAGGCTGAGCGAGACTGGAACTCGTGGCTGACCAGCCTGGGCACTGTGAAGCAGCAGCACGGTTTGCTGAGCCACCACGTCACCCCTGATTCAACAGCACTTCACGATGTTTCGATTTCACTGTGGGTTCTTCTACAATGCAAAGTCGTACACAGGAATATTAATGTACCAATCCAACTTCCAGTATTCAGAAGTTCAAAATTTTATGTAATTAAAAAACAGGTACAAACTTCACCCTCAGTTATTCTGACTACTACATGTAGACAAACTAAACAAATTTAAAATAGACAAAAACTGTTTTCGGGGAAGCATTTACTATTTTTACACAGTCAACACAGGTTTGGTGAAAACTTTGACACTAAAAATGTTTTGTCTCACATATACACCTTATATAAAGAGGTACAAAATAAGTTTTTTGGAAGTTGCCTTCCTTGAGGCATTTTCACCAAAGAAACTTATAAATTGTCACCCACTTACATAGCAGTGTATTCTTAGTGCACCAACTCAGTGCCCCTTACCCACAGCAGGAGTGGGTGTGGGATTCGAACAACCTTCAGAATGCCAGACCACGTCCTTAACCCGTTACCTTCTTCATTAACGTCGAATTCTTTAAGTAGTGTGATGAAAAGAAGCATTTACTGAGCCACATTTGGATTTTCTGTTTCTGCTCCCCACCCAAACAGAAAACAGAAGGACCCCCTGCGTCCAAGTGCGTTGTTTGACCACAAAAACAGCATCTGTAATGGTGCTGCGGAACAAACCAATTAATGTTACATTTTAATGAAATGAATAACTCAAACACACACGGGGAGGCCGTGTTTTTAAACAAAAAGTGGTCACTTTAAACACAAGATTTTATTACCAAAAAAAAGGACAAAACAAACAAACAAAATGGATCTCATACCTGATGAAGCATCACCGTGCGTAGGTGGTGAAGAAACTGGACCCGCCGACACTTCGGCACAGCACGGGCGGCCTGGGCACTGTTAGTGTAGTTTAACAGAGTTAGTACTTTTGTTCAAGTTAGTACAGTTACCCAGAACTACCAACTTTTTACTTTTAGCGCGCGGCCACGACGCCGCTTAAGGACTTGTGAAGTTACTACGTGAGAAGTCGTTTGCTGGCGACTCGTTCCACTTGGCGAGACCGAAATAGATCGGCGAACGAGTCAAAATCGAATCGAGATTCATAAATCCATAATGCGGGTCACATCCGTGAAGAAATAACCGAGCTGTGTGGTGTATTTATTAACCTCAGGGCCAAGTTACTGTTTAGCGACGCTCCTCAGTACCGACTCCGACTCCGACTCCGTCAGGTACGAACGCAAAGCTGGCGCGCTCGTCGGCGAAATTAAGTTTGTGTTAGCACTAAGTGGTTAAAAAATAGCAATCCACCATTTTCTCACTGCTGCTTTCACACTACAATACAGCTAATATTTTTTTCCTTTAAGTCAGTTAGTTAATCGGTCTGTCCGGACAGGCAAATCCGTCACAAGTTTCCTCACCAGTCGCGGCTCGAGCTCTTCACGCACTACGGGTCCTTAACGTTAACCGCATGCGTGCGCCATTAGACCAAAGAGATATAATAAGTAAACAAATTAAATACTTTGTTCACAGGAAAATAAGTGTAATATAAACTGCGATAAAACTCAAACTAGTCCCGACGAAAACCTATCTTTCCGACCAAACCCCTAAATAGTCAGACATCCCTTCTAGCTCACCCCGCCCCAGACATTGGCATATAGACAGATTTCGCTTCGCGAGGCACGGCATTAGCCAATCAGAACGGCGCTGTCAGAGTACCCTCCATTCCTATAGGCCTACTTGTCTGACAGTCGCGCTCTCTTTGGCCACAGCGAATGCTTGTTAATTCGCGCGAGACAACGCCCCCTCCACAAAAGGGGTGTGTCGTGACGTCATATTTAACCGTCTGATAGGCGAACGAGTTGGTCCGCGGGAATTTGAACGAGGCCAAGTACAGGACTGGAATGCGACTAACTCGGACCAGTAACGCACCTGTGGGACGCGGTTCAGGTATTAGCGGAGTGAATGTACGGCCAAAAAATGTCTACCAACATGGAACAAGAACCATGTTGCTTGGAAACATGGGATTCGTGTGCTGCAGGCAAAAGAGAGTCGAGCTCTGTACTTGTTATGTGTACTTAATAAAGTGGCCGATGAGTGCATGTTTGCAATGCTAGGTATTCGTACTGTAGAACTTTAAGTGTCTTGCTTTTATTAACTTTTAATTACCAGAGTTACAATTTTAGATTTTTTAAAAAAAGTGATTCACAGTGATTTACCAATTTGCCCAGCAAAGTATTGGTTCTGTCTCCTTTCAGGTTAAGTAATCCGATGAAGGTTACGGCTGTAATAATGGGGATTGGAACCGGGAACCTACTTCAACTGCAAGGTAAAAGTCTTAAATACTATTCTGTTTGCCGCCTCTTTAATCTGATTTAAAGGCATAACAGGAAGATCCTTTTTGGGACGTGAACTCTGGGCCAAATGTGCACGATGGCGTTTCTGTCTGTACGTAGGTGTGCAGCTTGTTTGTCATTTTGTTTTCTTGTGCCTTTTCACCTCTGATCTACTGTTTTTTTTGGTGGTGGTTTTTCTTCTTCCTGTTCCTCAAAAATGATTTAAAAAATTGAAACTACAAAGGTTTAACAAAATAGACTTTAGATAAAACCAGTCTTAATACTATCTTAGACTTAAGATAAATGCTAATACATACATTACAGAGAGCTTAATTTTATTAATGTGCTATACAGTGGGAAATAACTTAACAGTCTATCTGGGTCCCAGATGTTCATGCTGACTACAGTCCCAACGTATACATATTAGGGAAAAAAAGTTTTTCATCCCCGGAGTGATATATTGTGGGTGTGTTTAAATTATGTTAAATATTATAAGCAAATCTAGTGTGTAACCTTGCTATGTATTATAGGACAGGAAAGGAAAAACTACCATCATTTGTCTTATTAACTCAAATTTTCCTTGTCTACTCCATCTTTCCATAAATGCTTTTCAGGGCAGTGGCTCGTGTGGTTTGTAGCAGACTGCATCGTGACCCACCTCCAGCAGGAAGCCACTGAGGTAGGGTGTGCAACGCCTCCAGCAAAACTTACAAACCAGCGGCTTTATTTACCCAAAGCCGGCGAGGAAAACTCGCGGCAGTTTGCAGTTAGAGTGGCCAGCAGACCTGTGGGTGGTGATCACGGGGCCACAGGCCAGGATGTCCAGGTTAAGTCAAACCCCACATCCTCCACACGATAGTCTGATACCGAGTGCGTCTTGGCCTCCGAGTCACGCCTGCCTTGCCTAAGACATTTGCGTCTTGCTTATGGAACTGAGCTCAGGAAGAGGAACTTTACTGGGCTGCGCCACCTGGGATCTCAGATATAAAAAAATCTGTGTTGCTCAGCAACCTGGAAGGCAGGAGCATCGAGGCTTAGGGATGGGAGTTTTGGCAAGCCACAGCCTGAAGTGTTTACTCCACTGCCGTCACTACGCTCCCCACAGAAACGGCACAAATCTCGCATTGCTTCCTTCCCACTCCCCACCCCCCCCCCAACCAACCACATCCAGCTGGAAAAGCAAATAAGAGTCACTGCCTGGACCATTCCCATAGTGCTGCTTTAACAGCACAGCAGCATAAAGTCTAAATCCCCTCACCTGACTTGCACGATATGTGAGAAATGGTAACAATTCAATTGATTTGAATTAAATATTGATCCCAGCAGCACTGATCACTATGATTCCAGAAGAATATGAATATCCAGTGTCTAGTTAGAAAAATACCGAAGAACTCGTACATCACGTACTGCGCTGGAAGCTGAACTGCACTTGCCTCATCGTGTTGAACCATCTTCGGTTCTTTAACGTGGGAGTTGATGCTCGGAATTAGGCTACAAGAGATGTTAAAACATAACTCTTCATAAATACACTGGGCTGTAATTCTTCTGTTTCATCTAGCCGTGCTGTTACAAAGATAAAATTAAAATAGGATACAACTAGACTGACTGCAGCGTCTGTGCTATGTGTAATATGTTCTGTGGAAAACGTTCAAGACAAGTATTACACTGGGCCGTCGGTGCATCTGAGTTTTAGTGCCAAGGTAAATATGATTGTCTGGTATGAAGCAGCCTGGCAGTGCTCAGGTTAACCATTGCAAGTTTTGCAAGTGCTAAGGACAACGTTGGGCCCGGACTTCCCCGTTGTATTTTCTATAAAATGTAAAATTTCGTAAATGGCATTGAGTTTTGTATAAGGGACATTCCCTGGATGGAAATGTGTTATAGACACCCACAGATAGTCAGGCTCAACCAAAGAATATTTAAATGCCCCTCGCATGCTACATACATATTATTGCGAGCAAAAATGTGGGTGAACGTGGATTGAAGGTTTCGGCATTTATTCATCATTTCCAGTGGATTTGGCCTGCATTTCCCCTCCTTGTTTATCTTTCAGACACATACTTTCCTCACTTTCCTATGGCCTGCGATAGCTCATGCTCTCATCCGCAGCCGTTCCCACAAATAGGTGTTTGTGCCTGAATTGCACCACCCAGTGCAACGCTGCACTCGTCCAGGTCTGATCTGCCTTCTTAGGCAGAGAAAATAGATCAATGTGAGTGAAAGAACAGGACGTGTTGCTGTGTTCTGGCCGATTAGGAGGACGTGCGCTTACGGGATGTCGTTCGATTGGCAGCGAGGGTGTGTAATGTGGTGCGAAGAACTGGTCCGTTTCCATCCGCTTCCAAGTTGGAGGTCTGATTATTCCAGTGCGTGTCTTTTCCAGTAGAAACTTTCCACCGTGGCACTACGTGGATCACTGGAACGTTTCCTTTTGAGGTAAAGGTAGACTTTGACCCAACCGTGGGGACAACAGCGTTAACACTTGTAGGGCAGTGAATTACAAAGTCGTACAGCAGTGTGTCCAGGTCATCCAGTTGTATAGTTTCCTTGGATTTCTAGGTCACTGACAGTCTCATTCTAAACATTTAGAAAGAGCACAGATCAAATTTCAGGCTTGGTTTACAATTGTATGACATCGTTTTCTGAATCACTCCATGTCAAGACCAGGTGAACTGCAGTTTCCTCACCCGTAAGTCCATAATCAATGTCAAGTGTTGCATAACAGTGGAAAAACACCATCTTCTGCCCAGTCCCCATGTTACCACTTCTACACCAGTTCCCAATGCGATAAGCAAAGGGCAGAGGCCATGTAGACAGTGCAGAAAAGTTCACTATGGAGCATTTTCTAAGCCATGACACTGAGGTCAAAGTGCACGGTAGACATGCCATCGCTTCAAACAACTTCACAGGGAAATATCAGGAGCTGACCTCACTTGTGTTTTGGGAGGGGGGTGTTTTTTGATGATCTAGCAATAAGAAAACTAAGTTCCACAGTAGGAATGCAACCCCTGCTTTCTCGGTGTTCCGCTTTTGTGTCCAAATTTCGGTTTCCGAGGAATAAATCAGCAGAAAAGAGTCATCCATCCATCCATCCATCCATCCATCCATCCATCCATCCATCCATCGCTGTTAACTGATTAATCCTGGTCCAGAACTTACCCCAGAATTATGGGGCGCTAGGCCATGAAACGACCCCCAAATATGACACCAGGCCGTCGCAGGGTGTCCACACGCACAGTCCTACACTATGGGCAATTTAGTGAGACCAGTTAACCTGAAGCACGTCTTTGGACTGTGACGGGGAAACCGATGCAGACCCCACAGACTGAGTCGGATTCAAACTTGTGGTGCTTAACAGATTTAAAAAAAAAAATAATAAAAATATCTGGAATATTGTCTATTGCAAGTGCAGGTGTAAAGGTGTAATTCTGTTGGGATTTAGTAATTGCTTGTTCAACCCCCCCCCTTGCTGCTTGGTTCCTTATCCCTGACTGACAGCGTTATATAGGCTTAGCACCTCTCGCAGGACCAGTAGATCTTTGACTGGACCACCAACATCTCTGCGCTGTGGAAGTGGTGATCTTCATCCTTCTTATAAAATCCTAATTGTGCCTCTGTGGGATCTTGCTTTACGGTTGAGGAGAAGTAGGTGGCTTTATAGTTTTGCTTGGTACCATCTGCTTATCGGGGGTCAGTTAGTGAATTTAAAAGACCAGAGCCGTTTACTAAGTGAGGAGCTGCGAGGTTTAATGACCCGTCACGCCGGACAGAACCCGGCAACCTGAAAAGCAACTATATTCCCTCTGCATCCCGCTGTACTTGTGAGGTGTCGCAGAGCCGCAGATGTACGGCGTGTCAGGCGAGGGATGCGCGTTTTCAACAGGAGACGGATTCCGTCTCTGTCCGAAAACAAAAGCTGGCACCGTGGCTCGCTCAGTCCCGCTGCCAGGATTAAACTTAGCAAATTATACACTTCCCTGCCAGACGTTTCTGGCCTCCGTCATTCTGCAGGGGAAGACCAGCAGTGGAGAAAAACAAGAGGAATCTAATGGCTCGACTCCTTGTTTTTTATTATTATTTTTGCAGCACATATGACTGCAGCGATATTTGCAGTGACTGCAGGTCTTCTGAAAAAGGAGCAGCGTTAAATAATATTTTTCTTCTGGCATAATGTAGCTGTCATGTTGGCAGGTCGATGAAACGCTTCACAGACCGGAGCACGGAAGCCCTGCGGCGAGATCCCGAAAGCAATAAGTATTTGACAACAGGGGTGCTTTGTTCCTGTCCGTGTTACTGGTGTCCCCTGCCATTTTTCTTCTGTGACACATTGGCTGGGCACCGGCCATCCCCTGCTTTGGCAAAACAGCCGCTAACAGCCTTTCCCGACTCCCGATTCACACCTGCTCCTCTGCCCTCTTCCCTCTCAACGCCTCGGCTGTGTGGTCAGCTTCGAGGCTTGACCTCATTTAGGGGGTAAAACTGTCGGTCCCCTTGTCCTCCCCTTGTCTGCCTTTGCTCTTTCTCAGAGAACGGATCGGCAGGGTAAAGCATGGGGCCGTGCAAACTCGGGACCACAGGATTGAACGGCTGAAAAACTGTCAGCATTATTCCTTTCTGTTCCAGACAAATGCGCTAGCAACAAAACTCAGTCCTGCCGCATTAGGAGGGGAACAAACGCCTCCGTGTTTAACCCTTTGCACCCTGCTCCGCAGTGCTTTACTCCCCCAGAGGCGCACTGCTGTATATGTGGTGCTGCTACCCAATCTGCCCTTTCTTTCCCCGAAGCCGCGGTGTGTCTACTCTCGCCGTTTCGCCCCCCGTTGGTTTCTCGACGAGGCCCCTGGAGTAGCAGCAGACCCGTTTGTGCAACGCTCTCCTCAGTGGACCCTCTTGCACTTGACCCGGCTTAAAATTTCTGAGATTCTTTGTTCCCAAAGTGTGGGTAGGAAACCCACAATGCATCATAGTTTCAGTCCGTTTGCCTGACCAGTGTCCAATATATACTTTTTAGGCCACCGACAGGGGAGACGAAAGAGCGTTTTGGTAAGAGATGCAAGCTGAAGGTTAATGAGAGATGACAGCCGGCCACCGAAATCTGTCCGAATGCGGTACGCTTTTCAGCCCTGCTGCGATGGCCTGTTTTTTTTTTTTTTTTTTTTCCCCCTTCTTTTTTTTATCGTTTCAGTTTTTTGTTGACTGTGGTCTGTGCCAGCGGAGTGTTTAGTAGCTTTTGGCGGGTGACATGTAGGATGTAGGGTTAAGAGTAATTACGACACATCTGTGTATATGCCAGCGAAAGCTTTTTAGTCCAAACGTGTTCAGGATTGGCAGACCTGCGTTACAATATGTACTGTTTACCACAGTGTTCTGTGTAGGGGGGCCCCTCCTACTTTTGAACCCAGCACCCTCTGTGTGTTTTTTTTTTTTTAAATTTTTTTTTTAATACTTATTATATTCTGCATTTCAGCACATTATTCTTGTGTGCAGTGGGATTCATGGAACGTGTCTCCTCCCTGTGCTACACAACACCAACTACAGGGATTCCCGTTAACACGGCTGTTGCTGCCACCGGTTACGCAAAAATGTGAGGTTCTGAGCGCGTTAAAACATATTGAACAACTTGGGATTAGAGCTGATCGCAGTCTGGCCGGAAAGCTGCTGTCCACAGTTTGCGTGTTTGGCCCAGGCCGGTCTAGGCAAGCTTTTAATTTGCAAATAATTTTTATATAAAAGCAGAAAAATAAGCTATCGCATAAACTGACTAAAGCAATTGAAATAAATTGAATTCCCGTACATTTAGATCGCTGTCACACTTGAGAGAGCGATGCAGGAATAAAAAAAACTTTCTCTTCGATGTCTGCCTTAATCTATTAAACATGCATGTTTTTTCATACAAACTAGAGCCATTCTCTCATACTGCAAATTATTAATTCTCTTCCCCCAACTTTGTATTGAATAATAAACAAAGGAAGACGGCAACATCAGTCCATCATCCTTAACTGCTTGTCCTATTAGGAGCCCCTCCCAGACTCAACTGACCCAAGGCGGGGGACCGTCCCCTGAATGGGATGCCACTCCACTGCATGTTAGACACACGTGTAGTCACACACTACGTGAAACACAAGTCTTAGGACTGCGGGCAGAAAGGAGAGCACCCTGAGAAACGACAGGTAGACGTGGGGAGAACGTACAAACTCCACCGACTGAGCCGGATTTGAACACGTGCCCATATGGCCGAGGTGCTGTAAGGCGGTAGCCCATGTTCTTCTTATTATTTTTATTATTGTTGTTGTTATTATTATTAATGTTACCAAGAAGGGGGGCTTGTCCATTCGTTAGAGCTCTACCCCCCCCTACTGGGAAAAAATGCCACTAACTTTTCAATTCAAACTAAATAATTCTATACTGCACAGGCTGTCAGCTAAAGAAACGTAATAATAGGTCTCCCGATAATAACAAACCACATGTAAAATGACATTTTGAGTTGTTTTTCTATTCTGCCAAATTCTGACTTAATCCAGTGTCGGAGAATAATGGGACTACGCGGCTTGTGAAGTACACGTGTGTTCTGCGTCGTGAAAAACAGGCAGGTGCCTCCAAGGGTCAAACACTCTTACGCATTATGGATGCAAATCACGGTAACGGTCCACAGACACGTAGCCGGTTGGTGTCTGAATAATTCAGTAACCTTTTATTAAATCTTCATACTCCATTTCCAAGGGGGTAAAAAATACAACACAGCTGAAAAATTCATACATCGGTTTGCCAGAGCCTACAAGTCGGTTCCCTACAGAGACCTAACACCAGAATACATAGCTTCTCATCTTTGCTACAGCACGTCTACCTGTAAACCCACTGAGGTCTTAACATCAATTATTGAGCACACCATTTGCATTCGAGTGTGATTTTTTTTTTGTGTGTTGTTTTTAACCATCAACAAAATGCCTCTGTTCCCTTGAGTCTTTTTTTTTTTTTTTTTTTTTTTTTTAAAAAAAAAAAAAAAAAAATTTTAAAANTTTTTTATTTTTTTTTTTTTTTTTTGTTTTTTTTTTTTTTTTTTTTTTTTTTTTAGAAAACTAACAAAAAGCATTTTAAAATTGTACAGAGCAGCAGCCACTTGCTTTCATCACACCTTCCATCACTGTGTTGGCCGGCGTGTAGCCAGGTAGCCTTTCCTCCTGAGACAAACAATTCAGGACGTGTATATTAAAACAGGAAAAAAATAGTATTGTACTTATATGTAGGGAGCGAGACATACAACTTTCAACAACTGGACGCATTACTCGTGCTGTAGAACCCTGGATCAAAGATACTTACCCTCAACTGACACCGCAGTCTAAAGGCACGAGTGGCTCTCTGGCTTCTCGTGCAAGAGCGGTGACCTTAGTCGAAAGCGCCGAGTGGTTAATGATAGGACCCCCCCCCGCTGACCACACGATGGTGCCTGCGGTCCATCCTCCGGAACGCTGAGCCGAGAGGCATCTAGCGGGTGGCCTCTGTACCCGTTTGTTTATTTAATGCAAATAAATAACAGCGCAAGTCAACAGAGTGACGATAAACCAGCCAGGAAGCGAAAGCTCAAAGAGAATATTTAAGTGAGTTTTTTTTTTTTTTTTTTTTTTAAATTTAAACTGCATGAATACATAGATGACGTGTACGTATACATAACAGATATGCACAGACACGTTCTGCGAAGCCTGTCTTGGCACATTTTTTACACGTTTTACATACAACATAACCATAAAACAGCATTTTGGTTGTTGGTGGTTTGAGCTGAATTCTGTTTAGCAAATACTTCATATTTTCATACTAACCTCTGTATGTATAACAAGAATTGTCACATAGCTCTCATTGTACTAGTGTTAGTTGAGGGCTGTGCAGAGGGTTTCTATCCAGAAAATAATCTAGTAGAATAATGTATAATCTAGTGAAATAGTTTGCTTGATCAGTGCAAATAGTCTTGCATTAGGAATGAAGTGAGAAGATGTTGTGGGTTGTGTTTGTTGGATTATTTCTGGCAGTGTGCAGTCAGGCTGGTCCCATGATGTAACAGCCAGAAGGTCTGGTGGGGCTCCAGCCACCAGCAGGTCCCATGGTGTAATGGTCAGTATTCTGGACTTTGAATCCAGCACTCCAAGTTCAAATCTCGGTGGGACCTTGTGCTTCTACGAGGGGGCGTTCAGGTCACACTGAGAATCAGTTTTCAGGCCAACGTGAAGACGTGGTCCGAACGGGAAATCCGCTGGTGGCACAAACAGCCACGGATGAAGTTTAACTCGACCCACTGACCGCTCTGCTGCACATTAAACCGACTTTCATACATAACATCAGATTTGTCAACTTTAGGCTTAAATACCGATCTGTGTTTAGCAAATTGTTTCATGTTAAAAAAAAAAAAAAGAAAAAAGCAAATTACCCAGCTGTAAAAATGGGCAAGAAGCTCGGCGATATAAAACACTTTAGAGAAAAGTAGCAGCTAAATAAATGTAACGTAAATATCAACGCAAAGATATATTTACCTTTGTCTAGAGTGTAATGAATATATGTAGTTACTTTTGGTGTTAAATGAGTTATTTTATGCACAGCAAATGTTTAAAACAGGACTGTATTAACAAAAACGCACACAGTTACACTTAACAAACATTTTTAAAGCAGCAAATTGGTAGCGATGATACTAAGTGACCGAGTTCTGTGTTCGCTGTGTAGTTTTCCTCATAAAACGTTTATTGTCCTGCTTCCCCCACTGTCTCCGTCGCGTGGGCTGTTCGGGAAAAGAGCGCGTGAAACGCGCTGCTATAAATGGTGCAAAAACAGCCATTAGAGAAGCTGGCGCTGATCTGTCCGCGTTTTGTTTTTCGTGTTGCCGCACTTGGCAGGAAAATAGGAGCAACTTCAGCGGCGGAAACAGGCCTTTGACTTTGTTCCGCGTATTGTGTGTGGTGCGGAGCCCGGGTTCGCGGTTACGTAACGGGACAGCCGACTGTTTGAGGAGGTGACTATAGATTCCTCTTTAAAGGATGCGTGGGATGAGCTGGTGTCAAGGTGGAAACCTGCGCCAGGAGCGGGACGAACGCTGCGTGGTCCTGCCCTGGCCGAACCCGGGGCCGGGGTCACGCTGCTCCCGTCACTGCCAGCCTCACGTCCCACCGGCGAGCGGACGCAGGCCCCGAGAAGCGCGTCGCGTTTCATCTCGCAATGACACACGAGCCGCGTATTTTTCAACAAACACCCCCCCCCCCTTTCAGGTTTCGGCTTGGTGGATGGATGTCCTTAGGTGCAAATATGTTTTATTGAGCAGATATTTTGAATTTTCCAGCACCGTCGCCGGTGCTCTGTAAACTCACTTGCCCTTAACAGACTGTTTCTATGAGGGTCGTTCTGATATTGTTTACAGCCTCTCTGTTTACAGCCTCTCTGAAAAGAGCTGTTGGTTGGAAAATCTCAAGTGCTCTGGTCGCAACGGTGGCAGTCGTCCTTGTATATAAGCCTTTGCTGTTGAAAAGGACTAAGTGAAATTTCTGGATGCCATTATTCGCTCACTGACTCACTCGGGCACTTTTGTAAAGGGCTCATCACGGGGGGTCCGGAGCATATTCCGGAAGCACTGGGCACCAGGCCGCAAGGAGTGCATCGTATGGCTGCTGTTATTTATCGGTAAACTGAGTTCTTTGCAAATTCTATAGCTAGAAAGTCCTCCCCGCCGTACGTAGAAGGTCACAGAAATGCACGGCTAGCTGCTCTAAATAAAGCAATAATAAAGCGAAGGACATTCTGTCGCACGTACGGCTTCTTAAAGGAAAAAGAAGACTGGCGCTAGCAAAGTCACGGTCGTGTAGAAAAGCTTGTCACAGTATAAAGCAACGTTTATTTCTAACGCTCTCCTTCCTTCAATACAGGTAAATGGTGAAATGGGATAAGCACACAAGTACAACCAATTTGTGCAATTTTTGTGGCTTAAATTTCTAACAAGACAGTGACATATAATAGTTTTTGTGAAAAAGCACACGTCCACTATTCATTTTTTAATCAGAAATGGAATGTTTGGGTTACACATTTAAAATTTTTAGATTGGCATTTGGCAACGCTTTACGCAGCTAATACTGTATCTCTTAAACACGGCCACCCAAATAATAAAAAGTCAAGTTTAATCAACCTTTTTTTTTTTTTTTTTTTTTTTTTTTTTTTTTTTTTTTTTTTTT